>JAECUM010095740.1:0-63430 GCA_016617855.1 Megalonaias nervosa | reverse complement strand
AAAAAAAAAAAAAAAAAAAAAAAAAAAAAAAAAAAAAAAAAAAACAAATAAAAGAAAAATTAGGTGTAGGAGAAAAATGCACTGGGTTTGTAAGTATGCTTGAGGACAAAAGGAGTAAAACAAAAACAAAGATTGTGTTTTTAGTGGAATATGCAGAGACTTCTATTTTCTTAACTGAAAGTGTTAGGTGTGTGATAATGTAATGTTTAGGTGTGTGATAATGTAATGTTTAGATCACGATCTAAACGAGACGTTAAAATATACGACTGATGTGAAAATGGCTAGATTCAAGTACCTCAGCTTCAAAGTGTTAGGGAGAAATGTTTCCTAGTTTTTAACTACTTTAATGTTTGATCAACATAGCTCGTGATGTGTAGATTCCACGCTTCCATGGCCTTAACATTATGCCGATTTCATAGACCTTCATTTTCTCTCGAGTCTATAAATGTTGAAGCTAGAGCATGTTTGTGAATTTTGGAAAATTTCTTATTTCAATTTAGACATTACACTTAAAACTCCGATAAAACTATGCAGCTTTTTATTATATAGCAATATCCTGAATTTTAGACCACTAACAGATAATGATACGTGATGACACAACTATTATTTAAATTGTTTGCACGTGTTAGAATTCGTCATGCTCGTATCTTGGACTTTTTCAGATTCTTTAGATCAACAAAATTGATTTACAAAGTTTACCCAAGTCCGTGGGATGTCTAACAATCAGTGGCCACCCTACACACAACCATATATTACGTATCCTGGCAGTGAACCAAAATGTGGTTCATTCCAAGCGCAACCCTCCTACGATGGATACCATTCTCTCCCACCACTAATTTACCCTCACACGTCTAACACGTTATATCCCGATCGAAGTTCTTTACCGAACCTGGCCTACCCAGGCCCTCTATTGGGAGCACACCTAGCACCTCTTCAATACCCACATCCAGAAAGTGTTTCTTTGGGGCCAAATTATGGAACTAATCAAAGTGAGCTCACATTCCAGCATACAGGCCAACAAGCAGATTCACCCAAGACTCCATCTGCACCCCTTCTTGACGAGGAGGAGAATGATGGCTCCTACTTGGGGCATGTACCAACCAAACAGGATGGCACTGATCGAGTTTACGAGTCAGTTGAAGGTAATTATTTCAATACAAATGGCGATAAAAAAGTGTCACTTTTACATTGGCGAAGCAGCAGCGTCGTCAAAAACATTATGTGCTATTTTACAGTTTTTGAAAGGCGTGTTTCTTCTGCATAAGTGATTTTATTAGACTGAAACATTTTGTTTAATTTTACTACATGTCTGCAGATTTGTAGTATGGCAGTATTGTCTTGCATGCATAAGCAGACTCATAGCGCAGTTTACGGGGGGATATGCGGTGTCCTTATATGTTCAAATGAAGCATTAAATATTTAGTTTCAATACAAGCACAACCATTTGATAACATCCTTGTCTCCTTGTCTTTGTAACGGCATAGTATTGTGCTTGTAGCGGTTTATTTTTCTAAACCGGGGGATATATATATATATATATATATATATATATATATATATATATATATATATATATAAAGTCGCTTTGTAAAGGAGTCCGGTGTTAATGATCAAGTTATTATTTTTAAGGAAAACTTTAAATTACTTGAAGTTATCTATAATGTAGGAGTCAGTGATTCCCACAGACAAAGGGATATAATATCGCGGTCTTCTTCAATGAAAACTTTTTCACCGTGTTTTGGAAACTGCCATAAGTTTGTGATGTATGGCTGTATCTTTATCATTCTGAAAGATAAGTGATAGTATCCGCCACTGTCTAGTGCGCATAGCTCCTTTCTGGAATGATATACGTCCTATAATGCTTTATAAGTCCACAGTATTGTTTTACGTGATAAGACGTGTAGCTACATATGCTAGGGAATACGAACTATTAGGATAGAATTTTTGAGTAAAGATGTTGGTACCAAGTGTATCATGCAAGCAGCGCGTGTATCTGTCCCAAACCAGAAAGAGGCTCAGTTTATCCTGATGGAATCGAATATGTTCTTTACGTTATAATCCGCCTAATCAGCATTATATTCGTGTCAGGAAAACGGTTGAACCTTAGGTTACTAAGTCAGACAGAACGTTAGGAATTTTTACCACTGAGTGTTGTTTCTACTGAGTTAGCATACGCATGTATAATACGGGAGAGAATATTTGTGCTTCTTTGTAAAGGAAGCAATCTTTATCAATATAGAATATAGTAAATAAAGTTAATCTCCATATATCTTAGTGGAAATTACTCCCAATATAATTTAATGAAAAATTAGTCCAATGAAAAAATTAGTTTTAGTACAATTTAGAGAGAATTTCAATGTTATTATTTTTACTCAAAAATTCTATCCTAATAGAACTGAATTTTGTCTGCATGATTTAATTATCGAGCACACAAAACTTTTCGCTGAAAATAGACACAAAACGCTGTGCGTTTAATTGGCATCCACTTCATCACCAACAAAACATAGTACTTTTTTTCAGAGGGCTTCGATCCAGACGTAATTAAATTTGTGACGGCTTTGGATTGGGATTAATTCTCGGATTGTCAAAAGTCGTTAATAATAATAATAATAGTGCCTTGTTTACTTATATATAAAAGCGTTTTTTTTTTTTTTTTTAAAGAATATCTTGTTACAAATCGCATTTCAAGCCGGAAAAAAAACACATTGTATGCTTTCGCCTTTGAAAATGTTAACAGGTTTCATATTAATTCTGCCAACCCATGAAACAGTTTAGTTCATGACAATCTTCCATACCATCTGCAAAGCCATGAGCACGTATAGGTCACCAAATTATTACAACCGAAAAGGATTTTCCACGTTGGTTTGCATTATGCGAAGGATTAATGTAGTGTTTACTATCTTTGCCAGGCTGAAGGACATTTACCGGTGGAGATTTTATTGTTCTTGTTTGGGGTTTAACGCCTTTTTCAGCGATTGACAGGCTATAAATGACGACCAGAATAACTGGTAGAGGAAGAACCAATAAACCCACGGGAAGATACTGGCAAGCTTTCTCACTCAGATTGGCCGAGCCCGAGACCCGAGCCAACTCTGAGAGGCATGGGATAAACAGTGATAGGTAAAGGCGAGTTCTTTAGATTACTCGGCCAGCCGGGACGCCAACCACTAAAGGTCAGATTATGTCTGATTTGTCCGAAATATCCATATTTTCAGCCTGTTTTCAATGGTATATCAAATAAGTGCCTCACAGTTTTCTTGGTTATATTATATTTGATGGTAGATGCGAGACTATCTCTATTGTACCAATGTTTCCAAAGTCTCAGCCTGTTTTCAAATTTATGTAAAAAAAATACCTGTTATATTTTTATTTTAGGTTACAATTAACCTTTTGATGTATTCCCGAATACTAGTATCCATATATTATCTTACTTTCAAATAGAGTTTCAAGAAAGATCACTATTGTATTTCTTTGGTTACATTATATTTGACGGTGGATACCCGATTGTGTCTGATGTATCCTTTATATTCAGCCTTTTACTTCAATATTACATTCAGAACAATGCTTGCTTTATTTTATTTCGATACATGCTATTTACAGGTGGATGTTAGATATATCTGATCTACCTAAATAGGTTAGATTTTCGGGTTTCTTTTAATAATATTTATACAGTTCCGGTAATGTGTACAACGTTTCTTCGGTTGGACGATATTTGATGGTGGATAACAAATTAATGCATGATGATCTATTTAACAATAAATAATTTACTTCCATATTTTCTTTTTATCTATGATTATTTTATATCAGGATATTTCATCCCATGGTAAAGTGCCGGCATTTAAACAAATTGATGTTGTTCTCTTTAGCCTTATGTCACAAAATACTTTCAGTCACTTATTACAATGGTATATGCTTGTTAGAAACATGAAGTAAAGAAAATGCTCACCTCGATTTGTATCGTTTCCAAGTTTATCATTTCCCCCGAAAATTCATTAAGAAAAAGCAAAACGTGGCAGTGGAGGTTTTATATTATATACAAAGTAAATTCTGGTAAAAGGTATACAAGTTGTACAAAGTAATTTTGATTGTATTGTTTAGTTAAGGTTAGAAAATGGTTATTTTGCTTTTGATGATGATGTTTCTATTTCCTTTGTTTATATTACACATGAACCGTCATCATTACATAATCTTAAGTTCTATTTATCTGGTAAACTGCAAATGGAAGTCAATCATTACGCTCATAAGGGAACAGTTATAGTAGCGGGTGATCTTATTAGTATTCATATAAAACTGTGTCGAGATCTGGTGCTTTATTATTGTTAATTTTATTTTTACAGGTGGACTAGGTTCTCCAATTGTAATTGGAGCATCCAACTTTGCAAATATTGGTTCTTTCAAATTCTCAGTTATACCTTCATCTTGTTTGTTTATATTTTGCTCTAAATGATCAGTGTTATTTTCTGGTAAGACTGTTGCTAGTTTCTTAAAATGTTCTTAAAAATCACAACAGCCACTGGAAGGATTATTCAAACGTTTCAGACTTTAAAAAGGATTCCAACATTCAAGTGGATTTCCTATTCGTAAATCATGCAGTCTTGGACCTCGTGGTCTATTTAGAGTACTTGACGCGTTCGGCAGAACCTTTTTACATTCTTTTTTCCTTATCATGTACTTCCGTCTATTTACATCTGATCTGAAAGAAATACAATTAATCAAAGCACTTTCGTATTGTTTCCTTTTTTCTTTGCATTCACCATTAAACCAAGGACCACAATCTTTAAAACAATCAATAAATTTGCCATCCTGAAAAAGCATCGTTTTTTCAAAAATATAGATTTGCAATTTTAGATAATAAGTAGCGTTAGTGCTTCAGCTTTTTCATCGATTGAGTTTTGGTCCATGAGTCCAATAGTAACAGTATTAAAGTATTATTCCAATTCTAGTTTTATACATCAGCAAAGAACGCGGATTTACGATCTGAATTCAATTTATGTTGTAACGTATTAAATTGCGTATATTTCTGAAGAGTAAATACGGATTTTACCGATAAGAACAATGGACTATGATTTAAAAATTCTGTAAAATTCTTTATTCTGAAGTTTAATGAAGGAGTAATTTTTCTCAGTTATCAAAACTTTCTCCATTTGTTGTGAAGCATGTGTACTGACCCTTATCTGCGTCGTCATTTAATCTTCTATTTACAACCCGTGCTCTTCCATAACTGGGGTAGGTGATATCCAAACTGTGTTGTTTTGGGGTTTTTTTCTTGGTAATGATTAGCACGTGCAGTTGGAAGGGCATTAGTATTCACCTCATTATGTGATATGAAGGTAGAGTCATGTTCTATGTAATCTGCGTATATGGATAATTTTAATTATCTAGGACTTGTTTTTATCAACAGAGGCACGTTTCGCTGTGTAACAGAGACTATTGCCGGCAAAGGTGACAAAGCAATGAACAGGCTTCTGAGTAATTCTAATAATCTACAATGTCCACTGGATATAATGTATGATTTATTCGATTCTTCTGAATCTTTAATTTTGTCTTATTGCTGCGAAATTTTGGAGATCTTTGAAAGCAGACAATACATAACGGGTACATGAAATATTGCAACTGGTCATTAGATGTTAACTTTCTACTAGCAATATGTTTGTATATGGAGAGTTTGACCGATATCCACTTTATCTTAATAGACGTGTACGCATTATTAAGTACTGGTTCAGTTTGTTAAATACAAACAATTACATCCCTCAAACAAATTTGCCAATTAATGCTCAACGATTGCGAAAGAAAGAATAATAAAAACTGTGTCTCTGATTTGAGGATGATACTACCGATCTCAGGATTTTGGAGAAGTTTGGTATTTCCCCAATCTAGTCCGTATATGTTCCTTTTATCCCTTTTTAACCAAAGATTTAAAGACATATTTCATTCGGAATGGAGTTTGGCAATTGCTTCGAAAGCTTCATACAGGTATATCTATATAAAAATTTCTTTGAAACGCTTCTTATCTATAAATAATTGGTTATGCCGGCCACAGAAAGGTTTTAAGTAAATTAAGGGATTCACCACACCCAATAAATGCTGAGACTAGTAAACATGTAGGAAACGAACGACATGAACGGAATGCGTACTTTGAATAAATAACGAGATCGAAGATGAATAACGTCTTAATATGTTCTCTATACCTCTCATTTAGAAAATCTTTTATTGATCTTAATTATTGGCAGAAACCAAATATGTATAAACTACTACAATTACCAGAACATGAAGATTTCCCAGCGGTAAAATACCTATGTAAAT
Organism: Megalonaias nervosa; assembly: GCA_016617855.1. NCBI lineage: Eukaryota > Metazoa > Mollusca > Bivalvia > Unionida > Unionidae > Megalonaias > Megalonaias nervosa. The sequence continues at coordinate 57,127 of JAECUM010095740.1, read as the reverse complement.
CCTTCAAACTGAGATTATCCTCTCTCTCTCTCTCTCTCTCTCTCTCTCTCTCTCCGAGGATTTATGTGCACCCAGGTTTCTATCGCCGTTATTCAATCATTCATTTATTGATACCGCGGATGCGGGAGGTCGCGGGTTCGAACCCCGGCCGAGTCATACCAAGGACTTATAAAAATGGCACTAGCAGCTGCCTCGCTAGGTGCGCAACATTAAGAGGTTTGTGTTAGGAATGTTCGGCTTGTTGTCAGAATAATGTGGCTGGGTGGGACATGATGCTGCATGTCTGCAGCATGATACCCTAGTGCTAGACATCAATATAAACTGCCACACTGCAGACATCGTAGCGATATAACTAAAATTGTTCAAGGTACGTTGAAAATCTAAATCACACACACACACACACACACACACACACACACACACATTTATAAAATAGTATGTTGCATATGAATAATGTATTGTATTGCCTAAATGCTTTTTTGCATACATCAAATTAATAAAATTATCTCTTGTTCTGTTCTAGTATACCTTCTAATTATATATACTTTTAAATTTGACATCAGTTCCCTTCAGTCAGCATTGGGTAGGGAGATGATGTGCCTATAATGCTTGGGCACGCGATCTTGTACCCAATTGTCGCCAACCTGCCTAGTGGAAATAAAAAACCCATATCGTCATGTGCTTTAGTATTTGCCTCTATTTGTAGCATTCAGTTACTTTTATTTTAGGGACCACTACTTGAATTAGTCGTTTGAATTGCCCACTGTTTGAACATTCCACTCAGTTACTTTTGTTTTAGAGACCACTATTGGACTTGGTCGTTTGAATTGCCCCTTTTGAATATTCCACACAGTTGCTTTTGTGTTAGAGACCACTATTCGCATTATTAGTTTGAATTGCCCTATTTTAATATTGCATTCGATTACTCTTCTTTGAGAGACCACTATTCTAATTAATCGTTTGAAAAGCCCTTTGTTTGAACATTCCATTCAGTTACATTTTTTTAAGAGACCACTTTTCTAATTAGTCGTTTGAATAGCCCTTGTTTGAACAGACAGTTGTTTTAATAACGGCCTTAATACATTATAAGGATTATTGTGTTTATCTCACCACTTGGACCACATTCAAATAAGGCTAGCAGAAGGAACTGCGAGTTGCAACATCAGTAACTTTTAATCCCCGTTTCATTAATGATTGCACATGGATATATTTCAGTATCTCCAAATAGGGAAACAGTTGTCAGATTTAAAGTAGCATCTATTGACAGATATGAGATATATGGAGATGACTTCTTGGTTTGAAAACTTCATGAGCCTTCGTATACAGTGATGACTAATTTTAAAACTTCACGAGACATTACAAACAGTGATAACTGCTTGATTTGAAAACTTCACGAGTCTTCGTATATAGTGATGACTGCTTGATTTTAAAACGTCACGAGTCTTCGTACACAGTGATGACTTATTTTAATACTGCATGAGTCTTTACATAGTGTGTGTGTTATTTAGATTTCTAAAACGTAGCTTTAACAATTTTTCAGTCATATCGCTACGATGTCTGCAGTGTGACAGTTTATAGTGATGTCTAGCACTGAGGCATCATGCCGCAGACATGTGGCATGATGTCCCACCCAGTCACATTATCCTGACACCAGGCCGACTAGTCCTAACACTAACCTGTTAATGCTGAGCGCCAAGCGAGGCAGCTGTTAGTACCATTCTTGTTTAAAGTCTTTGGTACGACTCGGCCGGGGTTCGAACCCGCGACCTCCCGCATCCGAGCCGGACGCTCTAACCACTAGGCCACCGGAGCGGTCTGTCTTTACATAGTGATGACTGCTTGATTTTAAAACTTCACGAGTCTTCGTATACAGTGAAGACTTATTTTAAAATTTCATGAGTCTTTACATAGTGATGACTGCTTTATTTTAAAGCTTCATGAGTCTTCATATACAGCAATGACTGTTTGACTTTAAAACTTCACGAGTCTTCATATACAGTGATTACTACTTGATTTAAAAACTCATGAGTCGTCATATACAGTGATGCCTGCTTGATTTTCAAACTTCATGAGTCTTCCGATAACAATAATATTGAGATACGGAGCTAAAGTTTTGGACCTTGTTTTCTTCCAATTCGTTCTCTAGATTTTTGTGAGCTGGAAAGAGTCCATTGAGTTTTCACACAGTAATATTTACTGGGGAAAAAGAATTAAAGTGTCAACACTCTATTTTGCACATTTGTATTCCGTAAGATGGGCTATTGAATGAAGTAGGACACTAGGTCAATACTCTATTATATTATGGTAAATAAACACGTCAGGCTATTCGGTATCATAACTATGAATCATTTGCACCTTTAAATGTAAGCAGGGGGAAGATGCTGAAGATTACTGGTTCGAGCTTACATGACAATATGTCTCTGAGAAAAAATGATTATATATTAGTACTGATTTTAATAGTTTTGTGTGGAATAAAAATACTTGACACAGATATCTTTTTCCAGATTGTAGTCTGAACAGAGAAGTTGAAGTGAGTGAAATACCTGAAAGTGCCACAAAGGACATGCTGTTGAACTTTTTTGAAAATGAAAGAAAAGGAGGAGGTCCTGTGGCTGATATTAAGTACAATGAATCGGACGGCACTGCCATTGTGACATTTGAATCTCCAGAAAGTAAGCTATTATCTCAAAAATATACATTATTCATGGCCCTAAAGGAATAGAGCCTAGATGTTATGACCCTGCATATATCAACGTCGTGTGTCGTGTTTGTCTGTTCGTGAAAATCTTCTGTTTTTTATCTTCTGTCTAAAACCTGCTTGAAGAATCTTGAGCAAATTTTAAGAGATTATTCTGGTATTAAGAACTCTCAAAGTTGTTTGTACACATTATGCCAATCTGACGTGAACGTTATTGTCGTAACAAACAATACAACCATATTTAAATAACTTATTTTTGAAAACAGGCCCGAAACATTCTGGCCTCAAGACCTTTCATATTTATACATCTAATGCAGATAATCCATCCAATATGGTCACTGCTACAACAGGAGAAATCTCAACCAAAACTGTTCCAGAAATATTGACTAGGTATGTCAGACATAATCCTGTAAGAATAACCCTCGTGTCAGTTTCTTGAGATGTTGTGATGCAATGCGCCTTTAAACACATTCAAGATTCCTATGTATTTGATTGTAAGGTAAATGTGATTATTTGTTACACATGTGACAAAACTTACAAAAGCTTTACACAGACAAGAGAAAATTTAAATTTAGTATAAGATGACAATCAAATATGATAAATTAAGGCAGCAAATCAGACATGATATGCAGTTGACAACAACATCGTGACTGCATCTTCAACATAAACAAATCCTCGTTAGCATGGATTTGTACACGATGGAACAAACTTTGCCTGAAATATGAGTTTTAAGCATGAAATTGTCAGAAATATTAAGTTTAATTTAAATGAACAAATTAAACTATGACGTTGTCAATCAAAATCAGACAATTTAGAGTACATATCATGAATCATACTATTTGTTGAAGTTAACCGTATGAGGGATTACCACGCGAGAACATACTCGCACATTTTAAGAGAATGCAACACGTTGTAGTCATGTTGTCAAGATTTTATATGTGTTACATTTATCTATTATTGTATATACATTTTACAAAATCTAATATTTTACAGAAGTTAAACATCTTTATGTTTCATGTTGATGATGCATTTAACGATTACATTTATTTTTAAGGGAATATCTTCCTAATTTTAGTGTAGTACTTATGTATAAATTCTGATCTGTGCCTTTAGTTGGCATTATGTAGCCCTTTTGTATATATATATCCTGACATAAAAGTCGATAAGGTCGCAAATACAAAACTAAAAAATTTGTTGTCAAGGTAAGAAACAATTTACATCCACACAACAAACATTATACTAATATAGAAAAAGAGAAAAAGACAAAATCTAGAAACGGTATAAAAATGGGTAAATTACATGTCTATTTTATGCTGCCTTTAGAACCACACACATTCCCACACACACACATTACTATTATTATTATTATTATTATATATATATATATATATATATATATATATATATATATATATATATATATATATATATATATATATAAAGAATACGAATCATATGGCGAATAACAGCCCTTTCAAGCGCACTGGATCCAGCAAGGGATCACGTGTGTCAGGGGTTGATTGAGATAAATGCAATAAACTGACGACGAACAGTGCAAAACTAGTATCTAACTAGCCTGAGCGCTTTCGACTCTTAATGAGTCTTTTTCAAAGGCATATACAAAACATAGACAAAACAAACAAATAAAACACAAAAACCGTTGTGTTTGCAAAACTCTACATGGCTGTTTCTACATGAATTAAACCTTTAAATGTATTATGTCTCAACCAGCCTATATCAACTTGTTGCGGATACTGGAAAATATTTGTATTAAGCTAGAAATCGATGAGCCATAGCGACATCTATTACTTTGTGTAGATTTATGTAAGCGAAATTATATCCCGGATATTTCATTCTTATAGTAGTAATTGAAGGCTACTAAGAAAATTTAGAAAAGTTTTGAAAAGAGAATGTATCGGCTGCAAAGGATAATTCTACTTGTGCATGGCTGTCTTTTTCTAGTCTTCTTGGTTTAAACCGCTTGGTTTCAATGTTCTAAGGCGGCGTATCCAGTAAGATTCCTTTTCTTTCCTGGTTTCGGAACTCCATTTGGGGTTGTTAGCAATTGCGATAAGTGTTATATCACAAAAAGTGTGGCCAGGGGAGGAGAAGTGTTCTGCGACCGGGCTTCTGTACAGCTTCTTTGTCATCCAATCAGATCTATGAAGGCTGATCCTTTTATGTAGCTTTTCAGTTTCTCCGACATACTGAAGGCTACAGATCTTACATGTGATGAGATAAATTACATTCTCTGTTTTGCACGTTTTGTTTGGACCATGTATGTTTAGTTTTTCTCTAGTCACTGTGCTAGTAAATGTCCTGGTCTCTATCGTATGTTGACAGGTTTTGCATCTTTTATCGCCACAGGGGCCAGATTGACTAGCGTGGTCTTGACTAGTGATTGGCGTTAGCTTCGCCCTGACTAGGATATCCTTGAGGTTTTTTGGTCTCCGGTAGGCTACTACAGGTTTGTTCGGAAGGATTAGCTTTAGTACGTCCGACGATTTCACGATGGGCCAGTGTTTCGTGATGATTTTACCTACTTTTAGGGTTGTCTGGATGGTAGGTCAGGATAAACGGTATCCTATCAGCCTTTTCCTTCTTTCCATATTTTAGTAGGTCATCGCGGTTTGTTTGTTTGGCCCTTTGGGTTGCCTCCGCAATCAGGTCTTTGTCGTAGCCTCGGTAAATTAAATGTTTAGATAGCTCTTCAGACCTTTCTAGGAATGTTTCATCGTCGGAGCAAATTCTGCGTATCCTCAGTGCCTGGCTATATGGAATGTTCCTAATGCAGTGTTTTGGATGACAGCTGGTTGGGAGGAGATACTGGTGTTTGTCGGTTGGTTTCAAGTAGATGTCTGTATGTAGTTTGTTTTCCACCAGTCTGGTTGTTGTGTCCAGGAAAACGTGGTTTGAGTTGAAGATTTCTGCCGTGAATTTTATTGAAGGATGGAAGTTGTTTGCCTTTGATATGAAGTCATCCAGACTTTCTCTTCCATGTTGCCACTTCATTTCTATATCTTCGATAAAGCGTACCCACTGGTATGGTGTAAGTTCAACCGATGCTAAAAGCTGACCCTCCAGTTTCCACATAAAAATGTTAGCATACGAAGGGGCCATTTTTGTACCCATTTGCGGTTCCATTGATTTGGAGGTAGTTTTCTTCATTAAATTCAAAGTTATTGAGTTTTAGACCATGATTGCGGAGGCAACCCAAAGGTCCAAACAGCCGATACATTCTCTTTTCAAAACTTTTCTAAATTTTCTTAGTAGCCTTCAATTACTACTATAAGAATGAAATATCCGGGATATAATTTCGCTTACATAAATGTAGACAAAGTAATAGATGTCGCTATGGCTAATCGATTTCTAGCTTAATACAAATATTTTCCAGTATCCGCAACAAGTTGATATAGGCTGGTTGAGACATAATACATTTAAAGGTTTAATTCATGTAGAAACAGCCATGTAGAGTTTTGCAAACACAACGGTTTTTGTGTTTTATTTGTTTTGTCTATGTTTTGTATATGCCTTTGAAAAAGACTCATTAAGAGTCGAAAGCGCTCAGGCTAGTTAGATACTAGTTTTGCACTGTTCGTCGTCAGTTTATTGCATATATATATATATATATATATATATATATATATATATATATATATATATATATATATATATATATATATATATATATATATCATCATCATCATCATTGGCAGCTCAGTCTCGAGAGACCATGTGAGTAGCGCCCTTAGAGTGTTGTCTGTCTCTGGGGTTTTGGCATCGTCTGTTGTGGCTGTGCAGGCCGATGCGCGAGTGACAGTCCCTATTGCAGTTGGTGCAGACGTACTGGGAAGTCTGACTTGCTTGGGTTGCTGCTGCGCTCTTCTTTCTCTCACGTTTCTCTGCTGCCTGCTGGACTCTCCTCCCATCAGCGACTGCTATGCCCTTGCTGACCGTCAATCTCCAGGTGCCTCGGTCCTCGGCCAGCACTTCCCAGCTGTCTGGTGAAATGCCGCATGCCTTCATGTCCCTCTTGCACACATCCTTAAAGCGGAGTGAGGGGCGGCCGACTCTTCTGGTGCCAGTGGCCAGGTGACCATATACGATGTCCTTTGGCAGCCTCCCATCCTCCATGCGTCGGACGTGTCCCAGCCATCGAAGGCGGCGTTTGCTCAGCAGGGAGTACATGCTTGGGATACTTGCACGCTGAAGGATCTCGCTGTATGGGACGTGGTCTTGCCAGCTGATTTTCAGGATGCGTTGTAGGCACCGTATATGGAAGGAGTTGAGTCGACGCTCTTGCCTCATATAGGTGCTCCAGGTCTCACTTCCATATAGGAGGGTGCTCAGAACGCATGCTTGGTAGACTCGAGTCTTGGTGTGCACTGTCAGCGCGCTGTTTTCCCACACCCTCTTTGTTAGTCGGGCCATGATGGTGTTTGCCTTTCCAAGCCTTCTCTCCAACTCCACATCAAGCGAAAGAGTGTTGCTGATGGTTGACCCCAGGTAAATAAAGTTGTTGACTACTTCCAGGGTGGCGCCGTCGATTCTGATGGAAGGGACAGTGGTGACATCTTGAGCACTGACGTTTGTCTTTTTTAGGCTGATGGTGAGCCCGAACTGCTTGCAGGCATAAGCAAAACGGTCTCCCAGTCTCTGGAGGGCATCCTCGGTGTGGGTCACAAGAGCCGCGTCGTCAGCAAAGAACATCTCCCTGATGAGTACTGACCTCACTTTGGTCTTCGAGCGCAGTCGTGCCAGGTTGAACAGCCTCCCATCGGACCTGGTGTGCAGATATACGCCATCAGTGGACGTGCTGAAGGCGTAGGACAGGATCAGGGAGAAGAAGATCCCGAAAAGGGTTGGTGCCAACACGCAGCCCTGCTTCACGCCGCTGTTAATGGGGAAGAAATCTGAGGTGGATCCATCATACAGTACTGTACCCTTCATATTTGTATGGAAGGAGATTATCATGCTGCGGAGTTTTGGGGGGCAGCCGATCTTCCCAAGAAGTTCAAATAGGCCCTTCCTGCTGACCAGGTCGAAGGCCTTGGTGAGGTCGATGAACATCATGTAGAGTGGCTGACCTTGCTCTCTGCTCTTCTCTTGGAGTTGTCGGAGGGAGAAGATCATGTCTGTTGTCGACCTTCCTGCTCTGAAGCCGCACTGGGATTCCGGATACACGCGGTCCGCCAGCAGCTGCAGCCTGTTTAGGAGGATGCGGGCAAACACTTTGCCAACGATGCTGAGAAGCGAGATTCCTCTGTAATTGTTACAATCACTGCGGTCTCCCTTGTTTTTGTAGAGGGTCACAATGGTGGCGTCGCGCATGTCTTGGGGGACTGCTCCTTCCTCCCAGCAGAGGCAGAGTAGCTCATGCAGCGGCTGTAGCAATGTCGGTTTCCCACGTTTGATGGCTTCTGGCGGGATGCTATCGCTACCTGGTGCTTTGTCGTTTGGGAGGGAGTCGATGGCTTTGCTGAGCTCCTCTAAGGTAGGCACTTTGTCGAGCTCCTCCATAGTGGGAAGCTCCTGTACGTTTCTAAGGGCCTCATCGGTGACTGACGTTTCTCGGGAGTACAGCTCTGAGTAGTGCTCCACCCATCTGGTCATCTGTTGCACGCGGTCTGTGATCTTCTCTCCCGTCAGAGATTTCAGGGGGGGCGACCCCTTTCACTGTAGGGCCTAGGGCCTTCTTGATGCCATTGTACATGCCTTGGATGTTTCCTGACTCGGCACTGCGCTGGATTCCTTCACACAATTGCTGCTGCTCAAGGGCGAGGCTGGAGTGGCCTCTCCAGGGCGCAAGCCTGGGCGTGTAGTATGGAGATCCCGGGCTGCCCAGACGTCAGGATCCCCCTCTCGTCCTTGCTGGTGGGGTCCAAAGGAATGCTGAGCATGACATTTGGCACCAGTTAGGATGCAGGAGCTGCCGGAAGGAAGTCGTAGTTGACACCCAGCCGCCTTAGGGGCTCCACTCCGGATTTTCTGTCTGGGTTTACTCCCGTAGCCTTTCCTTCTCCCGAAGATATCCACAAGGCAGCAGAGCCATCATCCAATGGCACTTCGTTGGTTTCGAATTGGAGTTTCCATCTCCTAGACGAAATGCCTGACAAGGCTAACGAGCTCCATCTGCCCGGGTTTGGAGTCAGAGTTTTCCTTCTCTTAGACTAGCTGCCTGCCAAGGCTAACGAGCCCAGTCTGCCCACCCAGTTATACCGCCGGGCACTCGGTCGCGCCACACAGCAGGCTATGTGAAAACAGGAGGCCCCACATGAAGGTGCTGCTGTGGACACAATAGTGTAGGAGAGGCCATATGCAAGTACTTCCTGCCCAGCAAAGCCAGACAGTGGTCCCGCAGCGATCACTACACCTGGAAAGGAGAGGCTATGAGAGACGCTTCACTTTCCTCTAGCGAGCGGGACATCAGGCCCAGACCTCGCACACCCCCCATATATATATATATATATATATATATATATATATATATATATATATATATATATTAGGGCTTTCCTTTCTGTTTAGTATACAGTTGTCAATTTATAACTGTATAAAATTTATCTACATTGCATTTCTCAATAGAAATCCACTGGGTAGGTGGATATATACGAATGCTAAAATTCCGTTTCCTTAGGGAGTTCTCGTGCACCTATAGACCTTATCTTTGCCGAAGACCATGGCCGAAATGGTTAGAGCGTCCGGCTCGTATGCGGGAGGTCATGGGTTCGAACCCCGGCCGAGTCGTACCAAATACTTATAAAAATGGTACAAACAGCTGTAGCGCTTGGCGCTCAGCATTAAAAGGCGAGTGTCAGGACTGGTCGGCCTGATGTCCAGATAATGTGACTGGGCGGGACATATGTCCCAATGCTAGACATCGCTAGAAACTGCCACAATGCAGACATCGTAGCAATATGACTGTAAAATTGTTAAACCTACATTAAAAATCTAAATTACACAAATACCTTCGACCTTGTTCCGTTATTTTAATGGGACGAACGCATGGTCATGTTAACGTTGGACAGCCATAAGACCTACAGTACACATGTACCATCTGCAGAATTCATGTCTGGTTTAATTCATTTACGGTACACTTGCTCAAGAATTTGGAAGGATAATGACTGTCATGTAAGAGAACTATTCCTTCTTATACATTTATTGTAGATGTATTTTTAGTTTAATAAACATTATCTATTTTACAGGCGTGAACACAATTCTGAGGAGACAACCCTGCATACTTCAAGGGAGAGCAATGATTATACGTGTTCGAACATATGCTGATGAGGACTGCGTGACATCTGTATCAGCCATGACATGTGCCACTATTAAGGAAGACAACTACGAATGGAAAGATGACACAACCTCAGTTTGTGTAAGTGGTTTCAAGGACACAACCTCAGAAGACAATTTTATTTATTACTTTGAAAACAAGAAGCGCTCAGGTGGTGGAAAGATTTCCTCTCATCAGATGAATAGAGATGAAGGTTATATCAGCATAACCTTTGCCCAGAGCACAGGTAATACATGGTTTTATCGATACGTCATCTTTTGATTTTTGCATAAATAGTGTTTTAATTACCTTAACCAGTTTTAATCGGTACATTGGTTGTGGATACCTTACCATGGTCGGAACACACGCGCACAATCCTTACGCGTAACTGACTTCATGGTCCAGCATCCATCGTACATTGGGCGTCTTACTTCGTCCACCACACGTTGGGCCTCTTCCGTCAAAGTTTAATATTTTATACATCTCAAAACTGCTAACCAAACACAACAATAAACTGCATAAGACCATTCATTACATATGAAACTCAAGTCTTTAACTTATTTACAAATGATACTGCATCTAGCAATTAATAAGACTCGTGTTAAATCAGAACAGAAAAAGCATATAGAGATTTTGATATAAAAATCGCACAACAAATCTGAACTAAATTTAACCAACAGCATCTAGTGTCAAGGTCGTTCAATCAGGCACGGCTGCTATTGCCATAGAAAAGAAACAAACTTGAAAAAAATTCTTCTAAAAACGGTCGAACTTATTTAACCGCAGTTGACAGAGAATATTCCCTTATTAAGTTGTTTTAACTTTACCCAAATTATGCTACTCCACCATCGAGTAATGTCATTTGAAAATGTTTGTCAGTGCTTTAATTTGGAGACTTTGAGTAATAACATCAGCTGGCACCATGCGTACATAAATACCTCACATAATATTCAGAAACATGTACATAGAGGCTAAATGAAGAACTTTTTGTCGACTATGCGCAAAATAAAATCCCTGCCATCCTTGAATATCTCAGTCTGGCTACATATAAAAGCCTAAAAACGTTCATCGTACTTATATAAAATAAAATAATTTTAAATGTGGCACTAAGGAAGATCGGTCTTGTCAAAAACAGGAAAACTTTAAACATTTTCTTCTTCAATTCATCGGAACATAGAGACTGAATTTGATAGAGAGCATCGTAGCTCAAAATTTTTTAAGCTGTACCAATTATGTCGATCCACCATTAAATGTTGCCAACAGTAAAAAAATCCAAACATCATTACTAACATTGCTACTGACTGAACTGAACAGCAGTCGAACACCCATTTCTTTTAGGTTTATACAAATGATATTGTATTGTCATCGATTACTGCCGACGTTTTCGACAAAATGACCAAATGTTAACCACGTTTAAACATGGTCATCCTTGTATCGGTGTATATCAGCTCAGATTACTTGACTAACTGTAAGATATTTTGTATGTAATTCTGGTGGAAACCAGCAAAGCAATCTCCCGCCTATTTCAGCCTTTCTTGGGTGGTTTTCTTTCTTTTATATAGATGCAGCAGAAGTTATGAGACGTTCACACACTATTGATGGAGTGATTCTAACAGTGAGACCGTATGTACTGGATAAAAAGACTGTGTTAGTGACTGGCCTGACTGGTGCAATATCTGAAGACACCCTTCTAAATTTCATGGAGGTGAAAGCAAAGGCAGATGTAAAGTTCGTCTTACTGAGTGAAGATAAAATTAAAGCTGTTGTAGAGTTTGAACATCCTTGTGGTATGTCTCAATTAAGACTAGGATATATAAAGTGTTCTTATTGTTTTCTCTCTTGACCTACATTAACTGGAATAGTACATTTGGTACATTTTTAAAATAACTGTTTTGAAATCTTTGGCTGAAGCAATATACTAATATACTCCATAACAATCCTAATTTTATTCTAAATCAATGCTTCAGAAACCAATGCAATTTCTTTTTCTATTGTCAATGTAAATATCGCAGAGTGCAGTTATCACTGGTCGCTAAGGGTTTCTTTCTATTTACTTAACAGATGTGCTTAGCTTTACAGGCATTCGATGGATGTTCATCGAAACTTTGAGTCCTTAACATAATGTGTTTATATAAATTAATATTATTTGCATCATATATGTATATACTAATACGAGTGAATTGAAAAATTAAATATTATTCACATTATTTGTATTACGATTCATTTGTCTACATAAAGAAGGGAAAATGAAGACACTTTTAAATTGTAAATTTAAGTAGGTTGCGGCAAAAGTAACTCACACACACACACACACACACACACGATATTTTCATGAACTAAATTGCACTCTACCCAGGAAACATTGATTTGTTTAAAGGTTAGGAAATCTCAAGATGTCTCTATGTGGCAGTGTCATACATAAATGACTGGGATATGTGTGTTTCTATTTTCATTTATTGAAGACTTTCATCAAATAAAGGAGGCGTGCGCAAAACACAAGCTTGAGGGGGTTCATTTAGTTGTTGGCCAAGTACCGAAATGCAACTCTATCAAGGTCACCGGTCTTCCAAGTAATATCTCTGAGGATACACTCCGACTCTACTTCGAAAATAATCATTGCAGTGGTGGTGGCACAGTGGAAATGGTGGAACTAGATCCCAGTATTGCTGTCTGTCTGGTTTATTTCCAGGATCAACAAGGTTTATTTAATTTCTCACCTTAAGAATATATATATATATATATATATATATATATATATATATATATATATATATATATATATATATAAAGTGAACTAAAATAGTAATGGAATTGCTGAACACTAGGAGCCTCATCTATCTATAGAAATCTAGGAAACCACTGTATGTATATAACACCAGCAGTAGATGCCTCGTCTATCTATTAAAAAATGCAAATTTGTTTTAAGTCTATAAAACATTGTACATGAACAATAATAATGGATAGTAGAACTCTGCTTGGCATGCAGGCCACAGTCTCACTAGAAACGAGTGCATTGATTCTTAAATTCGTAGAACAATTACCTTTATAAATTGAAATATGTCCCTTGAAACTACCGATACTTTCTTAGCCTCCTCCCTTTTGTTTAAAAAGGAGATAAAACTGTTTCTTATCATCTTCGTAATCTTCTTTTTCTAGTTATTCTGCATTTCATTTGATGATGACGGTGTGAAAATATCTTTACAGTAGTGGAAGAAGTGTACAGAAGATCTCATGTGATTGAAAACACTCGTGTTGAAGTCTACCCTTACCACAGATGTCTGGGCAAGCTTAAAGTGGAGAAAAAGAAAGAGCTTCCTCCTAGAACAGTTATGGTGACCTATTTGTATTCAAAAGTTTTAATAGTTTTATGGTTGATGCATTGGCCTCCTCAAAACGATTTATTTGATTTTAAACAATTATTTTCTGTTTGATAACAGTTTTCCTTAGGGAATAAATCTTACACAATTTGCTATCACTTATATATCGCTAATAATACTGAAGATTTCAGTAAAATTATAATTATCTCGAGAAGTCTATATCAGTTTTGAGTGTCAAGTTATTTGCGGCTATTTAGCGTGTACCGTTTCCACAAGTTGTACTGATATTCCGATATTTATTTAGTTCCGCATCACTGGGGTTCCCTCAAAATTAAACAAGCTGAAATGGACAATCTCTGTGGATTTTGTTTGTGACATAATCGTTTCAAGTAAATTTGAGCTATGGTGAGTGTACTCATCATACTGGGTAAAAACTGATTTGAGATGGAAATGCAACTTTAAGTTCGAAGTTTATGTGGGTTGAATTATTTGGAAATTATATCAGTTGTATAGCAGGAGAAAATATTCCATATTAAACGCAATACACATTAACTTTGATATATATATATATATATATATATATATATATATATATATATATATATATATATATATATAATTGTTTACTAAATATAAAGCGAACGGCGATTTACAGTGAACAAGAAATGCATAGCCAGTTTTAAGCAATAGCAATAACATTGCCGGTTTTGAAAGGACTGTCTCAAATGTTTGTTTCTATTATCGAATTAACAAATTGAAAAAGGTAAGAAAAGAGTAAGATCTTTTTGAACATTTTTCCTGTTTTAAATCTGCAGGAATAGCTTTTATAACTGTTTCTTTTTACATAATGGGAGTCCGTCAGGTATTATTTTCAAACAGACTTCAATGTCTGTAAGCCTGGTAAACGAATACCGGTGTGTTGATATTACGATTATGTCAGGAGATCTTTATTCGCGATACATCGCCGTCCGCTGTACAAACATGTCTGATGATCCATACGAATAGATATTTGTATATTATATTGAGTTTGATGTGTTAAATGAAACTATGACGAATATTTAACAAATTTTCACTATTATGCATGTTTCCTAACTTTGCATTGCTTGTAAAGAATTATTTTGAAATTATTTCAGGGTGACAAATGAGCATGATTCCAGGGATATCGTTTCTTTAGAGTTTAAATGTACAACATCGGCGTCTCTAAAGAACACTACAAGTCTGACGTTCTTGATGGATGTTCATTGGTTGTGATTACATGAATCCATTGCTTACATCTCTTTGGCGACCACGTCTTTTGGATATCTTCTTCTTCACGTGCCAATACGTCGAAGGGTACGGATTTCCTTTTCAGCTAGTCAGCCTAAAGACCGTTATGAAACCACAGCTTTCACTAACTGTAAGAAAAAAACTCCTTTGTGAATATGACTGCATCAACTCAAGATAATACAATGATGTAAGAATAATTAGAATTCAAATAAAATTAAAATTAAGTCGAGACTCTGTCCAAGTGACCTTGACCTCCTCTGGAGTACTTTGATTCTTGGATGCATTTAGACATTCATGATAAATAACGATATCTGAATTGTTCATACACAAGTTTGGTGTTATTGTTTGTGTTTCATCACGTTTTTGTAAGCTGTATTGGACATGCATTATTACAGTGAAATCTGACCTAGAAGACTCCTCCAAAACAATGGACACCTAGGCATACAGGACAACATTTTCTTAATATATCTGACGTATTGAATCTCAATATAAACAACATAAACACAACTACATGCCTATTTAGTCCAGAGTATTTTAGTATATGGCATCAAAGACGCCAGGCTGTAGATGTGTTCGTAAGTCATATTAAATTAAATTCTTGCCCCGGCTCAGAACCAAATACGATTGAAGTTTTTGTTCTATTTATTACATGTACACTCTTCTACGCTTTCCAAATAATTTAGCTGTACTGTATGATTTGCAACTCAAAATAAAAAGAACAGTATACAAAATAGGTTTGATCCTCTTTATTAAATATTGTAATGCTTCAAAAACATCATCAGTGCAAAATGCTTCTAAAGTACAATGAATTCTAACCTTCTACATATATAGGGTTTTTAAGTTCTAAAAAACATAAACCTACTACCTATATTTTTTCCAAGCCACCACGATCATCCGTCAAAGTTTAAAAAAAATACATCAATTATGAAAAACATTAAGTCAAACAAAAATAAAACATTTTTTATTTTCTTTCTAGTCCACCATCATATCAATTTTCACAAAAAAATCATTTGCAGACCTTCCGTCCCAAAGAAATCCCCGCCACACATAAAATGGTAACCATTATTAGGTAATTATATGTCTAAGCATGTTTGCATTCTCAAGGGGAAAACATAATACTACATCGATTTTAAAATGATTACATGTACCTGAAAGCACAAGTCATTACAAACGACAATATGAATCCAGTCCAAGATGCTAGAGTGGATCCTGTCCGCAATTTCATTAATGTGTTGTTCAGTGTATTGGGTTTGTACCTGGTGAACAAATAATTCAGCAGTATGGCCATTCACCTTATTGAATCTATCTAGAATACTCACTGATGAAGCGAAAAGGCCAAGAACATGCATTTAGGTACCAACCATTTAATTGGGGAGGGCGAGGGCCATGTGATTTTTAGAGGAAAAAATTCTGACTCTCAAATAGCCTGAAAATTATAGCAGCAAGAAAAATATATTATCCATTATTTTCATTGAAGATAAAGATTATCCATAGGTAACAGAAGAAAAGAAACTATCTCAGCTTGAAAGAAAATCCAAGGACCAATTCCAGAGAATTAAATGTGGTGTCCCTTAGACGTTTCTACAGTATGGAAACCTGACAAGTTAGGCAAGCTCAACAACACAGAATTGATTGACGATTCTAACGCAGACCACAATCACTGATATACGGACCTACAAAAGAAAATCAATCAAGATAGATTTCTGGAAATGTCGGATCGTTTGCACCTGCACGTGTGGTTGCAAGAAAAGTGTTTCACAATGGAGAGAATGTGCGATTCAGACTGAATCTAAGTAGCACCGTCTTCCATTTTATAACAAATGCTAATGTTTTAAAGCTTGAAAAAGGCAAAACTATATATACGACGCAAGATAACTGGTTATATGTTACAGTGTCAGTCACCGAAATGTTTCTTCACTGGCCTTGCCAGAGATGCAACTGTCAGCTTAGATCTTTATCAAAACTCTTTCCCAGTTTCATCACTACAGACGTCTCTAAGACAGAAGTCAGCAGGAATGACCAGACAATGTATTCAAGATCCGTTGAACCTAACTGTATCTTCAAGAACTGAGATTCGTCTGGACTCTGTTTGAGGCTACGTGACAATTGGATACCAAAACTAGGCACGGCATTTCCTACGATGACTGTGCAGGAGGTTATTGTTTGTTGGGATTTAATTTCACACAACACCAAAGCTGCGACAAAAGACATATCCACTCTATAAAATCTGAAGAACTGTATGCAGACATTCAGTTTGCTCAAGCGCTCGTCATCACCATGAATATGATCTTGTTTGAAGATTTAAATAGTTCCACTGAAAACAACAGAGAGAAGTGATCCTGGATATTGGCTGAATTAGAGACGTAGGCATGGATACCAACTATCAGGAGCAGGAACTACATCAACCACAGCTACAAAGTATCGAAGGCGGAAAAATACAAAGGAAAATAAGAAATAGTATTGGCACAATGGTCCGAAAAAGTGAAAGCAGTGGTGAAATGATTTGCTAAACAATGTGCCAGCGAAATCGCACTGCTGACAAAAGAAAACTGTTACGGATATGAAGTCGATAATCCCAGTCAAGTACAATTCGACAAATATTTGATGATGAGTCAAAGCAAAATGTACTATTCTTCTCTCGACGAAGCTTGGATTTTCATCGAGGAAAAGAAAATCCCGAACGAGTGGTATAACTTGTTACAACATTCATTACCACCCCTGAGTCTTACCGAGACGGAACACGGCAGGTGTTATTTCTTTGTCGGCCACAATCTTTGTTCGAAAGTGATCGTGACGCCGTCTGGTCCGATTTATTTATCGCCCAGCAGTGAAAGGAAAATTAATTTTTTCTTTTGTATCCCAATCTTATGCTTTGTACGTTCCTTGGTAAATTACCGTTTATAATAATCATTTATGATACTGCCAGGCTATACTAGCTTATATTTATCATTTACAATTGCCCACTAATAATTTTAAACACTTGTAGTTTGTGAATTAGAAAACATCACACGAAAATGGTTTAAGGATCATTTTGTTCCTCGCTGAATTAATTAGATGTGGAAACTCAGTATACTCTCACTGCAAAGATTTGTATTGTCTCGTATTTTGCGAAGAATGCTAGTCACGCGTAGTTTACACTCCTAGCAACTGCTTAAAGCACTAATAATGGGACTCGTCGTATTGATGAACACTGACAAGTTCGTCCAAATCGTAGGCGATGACATGTTCAAGGCTTTTGGTAGTCCTGAGGTCAAATATGTGGTTGGCAAAGCTTGCCATATGCTGGGCGTGCCGATACAAGTCGTGTCAATGATTGGTCATCTTGATGTTTAGAAAAAAAGGAAAAGTATGAAATTGAAATATATCTGATTCTGTCATTGCTGCGCGTGTTCTTTTTTGAAACTGATAGTTTCTAAAGATCTGTAAATTACTGACATAGATTTACCTCAAGAATTGCAACCAAGCTTATGTTTCCATAACTCTTCAAGTTATAGTATCAACTGAATAGAAAGCAAGCACTGAAGGTGATAGAGCCAGATTTGTACAAAAATAATTTATTAGTCAAAACTGGATTGTTCTGTGAAAAATAGTATCGCCTCCATGATTCCAGTATATTTGGTTACTAAAATTCGAAAAATAAGCAAATTTTTTCGTAACAGAATCAATAATGATATTTTAGGATTTCGTTGCAGGCAGATAATTATTTGATCGATCGACGATGAAATTGACATGGGACCACTCTTATCATGCTCTTTAAAATTAGTCTTAACCAATGCTTAGAGTAGTATATAAATGTTTATTGTGGCTGTATACTAGTATTAACCATGATCATAGTATTACGGTAACTGTTTATTGTGGCTGTACACTAGTATTAACCATGATCATAGTATTATGGTAACTGTTTATCGTTTCTGTACACTAGTATTAACCATGATCATAGTATTATGGTAACTGTTTATCGTTTCTGTACACTAGTATTAACCATGATCATAGTATTATGGTAACTGTTTATCGTTTCTGTACACTAGTATTAACCATGATCATAGTATTATGGTAACTGTTTATCGTTTCTGTACACTAGTATTAACCATGATCATAGTATTATGGTAACTGTTTATTGTGGCTGTACACTAGTATTAACCATGATCATAGTATTATGGTAACTGTTTATCGTTTCTGTACACTAGTATTAACCATGATCATAGTATTATGGTTTCTGTACACTAGTATTAACCATGATCATAGTATTATGGTAACTGTTTATTGTGGCTGTACACTAGTATTAACCATGATCATAGTATTACTGTAGCTGTTTATTGTGGTTGTACACTAGTATTAACCATGATCATAGTATTACTGTAGCTGTTTATTGTGGTTGTACACTAGTATTAACCATGATCATAATATTACAGTAACTGTTTATTGTGGTGTGGTTGTACACTAGTATTAACCACGTTCAAAGTTTTATAGTAACAATAAAGGACATTTGCAAGCAACTTCTAATCCTCCATTTTTAGAAAGGTACATGTTTTTAATGATGTATACATAGGTATTTTTAATTTTATTTCCTCTGGGTAACTGAGTGGCAAATGACTCTCGGCAATAATTAACTCCATTGTCACAGCGTGTTGATTCAAGGTTTAGAAATTATGTATAAATTTCTTTATATGCTTGTGGTAATACATGGTATTAACATTCTGCTGCTACAAATTGTCTGACAGTTACAGGTCACCTAAGGTCAGCTCCAGGCTCTCACTCAGTTGTAACCCTATATGCCTTATGATAAGATTAGCGTGAGAAACTAGTGTGCGTGTGTTTTCACTGTTTATATCAGTTGTAGTCTAGCCATTAAAGTAGTTAGACCAAACTATGTTTTGCGCTATTTAGCAAAACATAACATGGTGTCAGAAGTGAAAATTTTAGAATAAGTTGGATTTATACCATTAAGAAGTATATCTCCATAACGATACTGAAATTTGGATAAACAAGTTAATGTGTTAATTGTGACATCATGGAAAAGCTCAATCAGCCACCTGAAATGGAATTTAATTCCCACCATCTAGCAGAAACTTGGAGGAGGTGGAAGCAGACTATGCAGTTTTACTTAGATGTTGCGCTTGTAGATAAAGAAGACAAAGAAAAATTCAGTGCTTTCCTATATATTATTGGTCAGGATGGTAGAGACATTTACAACACATTTACATTTAAGGCCAGTAAAGCTGAAAAAATCGATCCACTGATCAAAAAAGTTTGAGGATTATTGCATTCCGGAGCAGAACATCACAGTAGAAAGGCACAAATTCAATACAAGAATTATCAAGTGAAGAGGAAGAAACATCTTTTGTAGGAACAGTGACAAAGGCAAACACTGAAATCATTGACAAAGAATGCTACGTCACTCTGACACTTCATGTTACTGATGTCAAATTTAAAACTGATACTGGCTCGCAAGTAAACATCGTTCCAAATCACATTTTTGAAACAATGAACATTGACGTTGAAGTAAAACCAACCAAGATCTGTCTCACAAGCTACTCTGGTGACAAACTAATTGTCATAGGCAAATGCAAATTAAACTGCATGAATCAAGAACTTGATTTTTATATCACAAAAACAAACCAACCGCCTATTCTTGGGTTCAAAGCGTCTCAAGATTTGCAATTAATACAAGTTGTTTGCAATGTTCACAGGAATAAGGACAATCATATCGTGAAAGAATTCCCCAGTGTGTTCATAGGTCTAGGATGCCTGAAACAAAAATATCATATCACAATTAACAAAAATGTGAAACCTGTCATCAATCCACCAAGGACGGTTCCTACAGCTTTACGAGAACCACTTAAATTAACTTTGGAAGAGATGGAACGGAAAAATGTAATACGTAAAGTAGATGAACCAACAGAATGGGTCAGTTCATTAGTAGTTGTTGAAAAACCCAAGTCGAGAAAACTACGAATTTGTCTAGATCCGAGAAATCTGAATCAAGCTATCAAGCGAGAGCATTATCAACTTCCTACAATTGAAGATATAACCACAAGGCTGGCTGAAGCTAAGGTTTTCTCCAAACTAGATGCCAATCATGGTTACTGGCAAATACTCCTGGATGAGGAAAGCCAGTTGTTGACAACATTTAACACCCCATTTGGTAGATATTGTTACCTAAGAATGCATTTTGGTATTAAATCTGCTCAAGAAGTGTTCCAGAAACGCATGGCACAGTGTTTTGAGGACCTGCCTGGGGTGGAGACTGATATAGATGACATAATTGTTTGGGGAACTTCAAAGGAAGATCATGATGGAAAACTGTAAAATGTTTTAAAGAGATGCCAAGAAATAAATCTGACACTGAATCTGGAAAAATGCCAATTTGGACTAACAGAAGTGTGCTACGTGGGACACATGTTGACATCATCAGGTATTAAACCCGACCCAGAAAAAGTAATATCAATCACAGAAATGCCCGCTCCGACGGACAAGAAAGGAATTGAAAGATTACTGGGTACAGTCAATTACCTAGCGAAATTTATCCCAAATATGTCTACAGTGACAGAGCCAATCAGAGCACTTTTGAAAAAAAGTGACAATGAATTTGTTTGGGAAACTGCATCAAACAGATTCTAAGCAAAGAACCTGTGTTGAAATACTTCTTCAATGTTAAGAAGCCTGTCGTTGTTAGTTGTGATGCATCAAAATCAGGACTTGGAGCAGTGTTAATGCAGTCAGGCAAACCCATAGCATTTGCATCAAGGTTTTTGACAGATGCAGAGACAAGGTATGCACAGGTCGAAAAAGAACTGCTTGCTGTGTTATTTGGTCTTGAAAGATTTAATCAATATACTTATGGTCGTCAAGTACAAGTTGAATCGGATCATAAACCTCTGGAATCAATTCTCAAGAAACCTCTATCTGTCGCACCGCCTAGACTTCAGAGAATTCTTTTAAGACTGCAGAAGTACAGTTTTGAGTTAACGTATCGTCCAGGAAAAGAGTTAATTGTAGCAGATACATTGTCGAGAGCATACAGACAGACGAATACATCTGAGATGAACATGGATAGTGAAATTTAGTGCTATGTGCACACGATCATGTCAAATATACAGATTGCAGATAGACATTTAGAAGCAATAAAGAATGGAACTAAACGTGATGATAAAATGACCAAATTACGAGAAATGATTCAAAAGGGATGGCCAAATGATAAACATCTCGTACCATAGGAAATCAGAAATTTCTGGAACTGAAGAGATGAACTTTCAGAAATGGACGGATTAGTTCTAAAAGGAGAGAAGATTGTAATACCAGATGCTCTTCAAAAAGAAATGCTACAAGAGTTGCACAAAAGTCATATGGGCATTGAGAAGACAAAGCAAAGAGCAAGAGACATTATGTATTGGCCTGGCATGAATGTACAGATTGCAGACACAGTATCGAATTGTTCTACTTGCCAGGGATACAGAAAGTCAAATCAAAAAGAACCATTGTTATCTACACAACCTACTGCACCATGGGAAATGGTTGGAACAGATTTATTTAAATGGAATAATTACAACTATGTCTTGATAGTAGACTATTGCTCCATATATTTTGAAGTTGTCAAGTTAGAAAATACACGAGCAAGCACAGCAATCACACACACAAAGTCAGTTTTTGCAAGACATGGAATACCACGAGAAGTAAGGAGTGATAATGGACCACAGTTCTCCTCAAAAGAATATGGTCAGTTTGCAAAAACCTGGGAATTCAAACACTACGTCAAGTCCCAAGTATCCACAGTCTAATGGTTTAGCAGAAAGAACAGTTCAAACTGTCAAAGGAATTCTCAATAAGGCAAAGAGAGATGGAAAAGATCCATATTTATCGATATTGGAGTATCGAAATACACCAATTGATGATATAGGATCTCCGGCACAAATACTGATGAGTCGAAGACTTCGATCGACTTTACCTACTACCAACATACAGCTACATCCGCAAGATATAAAAGAAAGAAACCTAAAGTGGAAACTGGTTGAAAAGAAAAATCAGCAAAAGAAACAGTATGACAGAACAGCTAAAGAGCTTCCAAATCTGACTTCTGGAGACAAAGTTAGAATCAGAAGACAAGATCTTTGGGAACCAGCTGTAGTCGTCAGAAAAAGTAGCACTCCAAGGTCGTATGATGTGAAAACCCAGGATGGTGCTATATACAGGAGAAACCGAAGACATCTGTTACAAACAAAAGAGAAATTAATTACCAGAGATATATGATACATATGAAGATACTAACAAGGAGGTCACTGAACTGAATGACAAGATGCCATTAATCATCAATGACCCAAACCAGACACAAGAGATTCGAACAAGGAGTGGACGTCTAATAAAAAAAGCCTGCAAGATACAGAGATTTTGTTATGTGAACTCGATAAGTTTTCTCAATTACAAAAATTGTGTCTTGTGAATATTAGAAACTGGAAGTGTTTAAGGGCATAATAATACATCTGTTATATCACATCAATTTATATGCAGTGATAACAACTGGATTGAAGAAAAAAAAATATTAGGACTATAGATTTTAGTGGCAATGGCAATATATCACTATGTATTTGTTTTCATGAGTGTAAGAATGTGAATGTCATAGGGCTAGAACTTAATTTTAACTACAATTAGTAGAACTTTTACAACTCACCAGAAACTATTTGAAATATATATTCATGTGCAAAATAGAACTTTGTAAAGTTTGAATATGTTTACAAGTTTACTAAAAAGAAAAGGAAAAATGAATATGTGAATTTAAAAGAAAAGCACGGAACTCATTTTTAGGTGGAGTTGTGGTAATATACGGCATTAACATTCTGCTGCTACAAATGGTCTGACAGTTACAGGTCACCTAAGGTCAGCTCCAGGCTCTCACTCAGTTGTAACCCTATATGCCTTATGATAAGATTAGCGTGAGAAACTAGTGTGCGTGTGTTTTCACTGTTTATATCAGTTGTAGTCTAGCCATTAAAGTAGTTAGACCAAACTATGTTTTGTGCTATTTAGCAAAACATAACAATGCTCAGCTAAGTTATAAAAGAAAACAGAAAGTGTATACATGTGTACATGTGCATACACTCTTAAATGTAAATTCCCATTTCGGAATACATTCACCTCTTATTTAAAATATTGCCTATTTCCATCTGTGCCCATGAAATCGAAATACACAAATAACAAAGGTACTTTTACATTTTTGTTAAAGGGCACTACTGCATAATATGAATAAATATAAAATTTCAGGAAACTCGAAAGGAGTGTTTTCCTTGTAAAAACACTTCACTTTCTGCCCCATAAAGTAGATGTCAAACTTTTTACCGGCATAGATAATCTAAATAAAAAAATTCCTGATTTAATAAACGGTGACGTCGGTTTGAGGGCTATAAATAGCGTACAGCAATAATGTTTACATATTCGAGGAACTGCGGCTGTTACCGTAGAAGAGCGTGATTCCACGCAAACATTAAAATTATTGAAAACGCACATTCCAGAAGAAGAAATGTGTTTTGTGGAAATCTGCCTGTACATACGGGATTGATTGGATCAAGAAGACAGAAAAGATTAAATAGAAGACACTGCATCAGTGGAGCTAGATGCTTCCAACCTACATGGAAAATGGCTTAAAGTAGGTTCTTATAAGAGAACGCGGGGCGTCTCAAAACCATCATACAAACGCTGCATTATTAATGCTTTAAAAATAGATGGTATCATAATTTCCAGT
This sequence comes from Megalonaias nervosa, assembly GCA_016617855.1. NCBI lineage: Eukaryota > Metazoa > Mollusca > Bivalvia > Unionida > Unionidae > Megalonaias > Megalonaias nervosa. The sequence goes on along the minus strand of JAECUM010095740.1, from coordinate 32,840 downwards.
CCATGGTTGCAAAAAATTTAAATCACAGTGGATTGAACGTAATGAATAAAGTTATCTTTACTGGAAATTAACTTGCAGAGTGAAGGTGTAATGTACACTTTTCATCCTTTTTTCCTTTAACTGAGTGCAATGACTGCAGTGCATGCTATCTACATAACCAAAAACTGTTTCTTACGACATTAATATTGCTTAATTCAAGGAACTGTTAGTGTTAAACTACAATTCATTTGCTTTACTCAACATTTCTTTACTGTGCATTGTATGGACTTTAGATGTGTTCAGCAGGATAACATACTTATGAATTTGTTTTAGTTTATATTCATTATTCATTATCTGATAGTTTCAGGTATCATATGACATAAAGGACCTTTAAGACCATTGTTTAACAGAATTATTCATCCAGCTTACCAGAGGCCTACCAGTGACTACCCTATATTAGATTCCAAAACCATTTTCTCTGTTTGTACCCATTGTGAACATCACTTACTGTTACGGGGTACAAAAGCTGCAAACAATAACCTACATCACAAAAGAAGATTCAGAAATAATTTTTATAATTTTAATGTTCACCCAAGATTGGGTTAAGATAACTGTCCCTTACACAGAACTGATTGGTATGTTTACACCTGGGTGATAGTTTATCAAAACTACACAACAGAGACAGAGTTCATTAACAGCATCAATTTTCGTCTGAACAGTGATGACATACGTAGACTCAAGGCCTATGGGTCAGCCTGATAGTCAGGATCAGCTGCGTAAAATGTGCAGAATTTGTTTCTAACACTACCATATGTGACCGCTTAAAGTCCTTTAAATTAAAACTACCATATACATCCATGTCTCTTGTCTTAATGATAAACAATATTTATGCAATAACTTGGAGGGAAATGTTAGGCATTAATATGACAGCAACACATTACCCTTAACGGGAAACTTTATTTTTTTCGAACAAAAATAAAGTAAGATTGAAGAGTCGCTGTTTGTATGTATTGTGTACTGTTCTATGTAATTACCTTATTCCATGGAATTTTAAAGTTCAAGCATCGCCCTGACAGTTAGAGTTATGTCAAATATTATACTGTGCAAGCATTCAGTGACTCGCAAAATATTTATATAATCCAACATTTTGCACAACATCCAAAACAAACATTTTAGATCCACTTAAAATCAAACTGATCCGCATTCCGAAATTGCTGATTTAGGACACAAGATAAAATACACATCACCACATGGGTTTTAATTCGGATAAATCCAATGAGAATGAACACTACAATACTGAGCCTTAGACTCCGGCTCGTGACAACCCATCAGCATTTGCATTCGCGGCTCCCCAACGGTGTTTGCCTCATGAACTTCTATAGCTGTAGACACAAGAACCATCCCAGAAGCAGCTGATTTTTCCTTTGTTTTTGCTTAGCCAGGTTAGCGGGTTATGGTGGGTTCGATGCTGATGGGAGTACCGAACAAGTAGTAGTAAAGAGGTTCTATCGCCCATACTAACGCAAGGCATTCTTTCTCAATTGTAGAATAATTCTGCTCGGAGCAATAGCTTTCGGCTAAGGTACGTCCGTATTGTCATTGTACTGACTCAAAACAGCCCCAATGTTCACATCACTTTCATCTGCTTGCAGTACAAATGGGCATTCAAAAACAGGATTGACCAGGACAGGTGCAAAGTACAAGCGCATTTTTCAAGTCACTGAATGACTACAGATGGCTCATCGCAGATAACACGTTTTGGCTGTCCCTTACTTGTCAGGATAGCTGAGAGCTCAGCAAATTCGTCATGAATTTTCTATAATATCCCACCATTCCTAGCAATCAGTATCTTTATACAAACCCGGTTATCTCGATTACGTCGGGTGTGTCAAAAAATCATCGACATAACCGGGTCCCGAGTTATCAGGGTTTAGTTGACAAATGTACTGCAGAACAATGATTAACCTTCTGAAGCACCCCAAAAAATGGGGAATTTTGTTTCTAAAAACAAATGGCATTTCTAATGCACAATACAAAATATAATTCAGTCATACGAGGTTGCAGAAAAAAATTGGAGGTCTATTAAATGAGATTATGTAGCAAGTCACATTTTTACGACATTTCAGTCACTGTAACATTCTCAATGATTTAAAGTTGTTTTATTTCCCAGTGAATAGCCTCATCACTGTGGTAGCCTCAGCAAGGCAGTGGTTTTCTCACGCTGCCCAATACCTAGGCCAGTTTAAGTCCCCATACATGTAGGACTGTACATTTTTTAATTAAAAAAAAAAAACATTTTCTTTTGTTAGTAGCAAAATGTAACTGACCAAAATTGTAAGTGAATATCGATCATCAGAAGTTCCTGTACACCAATATGCTGGTTTTTACCTATAAAATCTGCCTTTGTACCGGAAAAAAAAAGAGATGAAGCTGTCGGTATTCATGTACCAACAAACCGTCGAATGTGTTTGAAGTATTTAAATTTAACGGTCTTGACATAAAATTCTGTAAGAATCCGACTTATTTTATTCACACAGTTATAGTCTCATATCCCTCCCGACTTGGATCAGCTGACCGTCGGCAACATCAGAGCGCCAGAAGGAGAGTCGGCGTATCACTTTGATGGATTGCAAGGCTTTGATACTTGATTCAAAATAATACAAAGGTCCTCCCTTCTGTGACGTTACTCCTATCAGTCACCTTTTGCTTCATTCCGTTTGCGTTGAAGAATCTGAAAACAAAATAATGTGCGCCATGCATTTTAAAAAAATACCATTTATGCTTTTTATTTACTCTTGTTCAAAACAAATTAATAACCAATTGTTGGGGTGGGGTGGTGTTGGAGTACCAGCTTTGTTTAGCATTTTGCCGGTTTCTATTTATACATGATTGTAAGTCACGTGATCTAGCCATACCGTATTTGAAGGCTTGGTTAGCGTCGTGAATTTTGTCATATCAGTAATGCTGTCAATTTTCAGGTTAGGGTCATTAAATGCAGCTAAAAGTACCTAATTCGTTTTAAATATATAGTAGCAGCAGGGAGGGTGAACAGACCATTTTGCTGGAGACCTTATTTATGAAAAATAAAACTTCCTACGAAAATGAAATCTCAAGGTCAAATAACGTTAAACCAAAACCTCTGTCAGGCCATGAGATTTCTCTAATTGAGTTAGCTCATTTAGTTACATCATCACTGACGCGCGTTTTATTTTATGGTGTGTTTCGTTTACGTGTTGGTCACTCAACGCTGGTCGTTCACCCTCCCTGCTGCTATAATTAACCAAAAATTTTATCCAGACCTATACGATACCTAGATCTTGGGTCATGTAAATTTATTGTTATAAATCCGAACGGAACAGCTTGTGCTTTTGAAAAGAAGTTTTTAAACTTAATCATGTCCATGTCCCCTGAACACCAAGTATAATAAATATTTTGTAAAGTATAATTATCTACCCCATTAAACACAATTAAGATATTGCAATTATCTCTGATCACTTTAGGAATTTGCGTGTATTTCTGAGTTAAATAAATTACGTCTGTATTTTTGTGACGGCCTCGCGAAAATATCCGAGCTGGATTGGATTGTTTGTCCAGCATTACATCATCGTATACTACAAGATTATTGATACATCCATCAAGATCATCTATGGATGGAGCTTCATCGATATCGGTAATAAAATCAATAACATCATTATCTTTATCAGGACACGTCAGCGACTTTGCATTTTCATTAAAATCTTTAAGTACTTCGTAACATCGTTGATCATTTACAGATGGTGCTACTAAATTTAATTTATCCCATTTGAGCCATCGCATTATCAGATTAAGTAATAATTGCGTTTTACCAGACCCAGATGGGCCAAGTATAATTGCTCTGATGTAATTTGGTAGCGCTGGATGATGTTTGACTGGCCCTTGTTTTCGTGTCGCTGAGAAGTCAATTATATCCATATAATAAATAATATGGATTTATATTGTGTTCGATGTAGAGCACCCACCCATACCAGTGGATTAACAACCATAATAACAAAAAATAACAGGCACGCACTTACAGGTAAGTGTGTGAAATGTGGTACAAAAAAATACGAATTTATTTCATCGACAAAGACAGGTGGAGATATCGCTGCTTCGTTAGGTAAATTACCAGGAGCTCCATGGGCACAGTATCCTGGTGAAAAACATATATCTGGATGTAATTATTGTGGTCCAGGAACCCGACTTGATATTCGAATTGACGAACGAGATCAACCAAGACCTGGAGAGTACCCAATAAACGCGATTGATCAAGCGTGTCACGTTCATGATGTCGCGTATAAAAATTCAAATTTGCAACAACGACATATTGCAGATGTAAAGCTGATTCACGCATTAAATTCCATAAAAAATAAATCTCTCAGAGAAAAACTTGCTAGCTTCCTAGTAAAATCTGCTATGAAGGTAAACTAGTGCTAGGAGCTGGTAATTAATCGTAGATAACTATTATAATGGAATTTGTTTATTATAGCCCAAGAGGATATTGGAGAGGCAAAGCAGCAATTAGTGAACTTGTTGAAGTAGCAAAAGTCTCACGTGGTTAGCACGACAGGCAATATGGCAAATTTATCTACCACCACCTAAAAAAATTCAATATGCACATTTTGATGTCAGTACTCCCAATGAAGTTCATCAAACAGATATTTTGTTTTTACCACATGATACCATTAAAAGTTTTAGACGTCAATCGCGCACATACAAATACGCGTTAACTGTCGTTGACGTTGCAAGTAAATATAAAGAAGCAGAACCACTGTCAACAAAAATAGCAACTGAAGTTGCATCTGCGTTTGAACGAATTTATCAACGAGGATCCGGACTACAAGGTGGTCTACGATGGCCACAGTTGCTACAGGTTGATTCTGGCAAAGAATTTCTTGGTGCAGTATCATCGTTGATGAAAAAACATAACGTTAAAATCAGACGAGGACACACGCAAATTCATCGTGATCAGGCAATCGTTGAACGATTTAATCGAACACTTGCTGAGCGGTTATTTGGATATCAATATGCAAAGGAAATATCCACTGACTTTAAGTCCATGGAGAGATCTCGTGAATGGGTTGCAAGGTTACCAAGTGTGATAGCTGTGTTAAATAATGAAATTACTCGTTCAACTTCTATAAAACCTTCTAATGCGATCACAAAGAAATATATACCAATACGCCGATGTGAATCTTCCTCTCAACCAGTACTAGGTAATGTGACTGTAAGATATTTATATGAACCTGGTGAACTTGAAGGGGGTAGAAAAAGAGCAACTGATCCTATCTGGAGTGTGACCGCACATAAAATTTCCAGCGTGGTAAGGTCCACAGGTAGACCTGCAATCTACAGATTAGATTCAACTGCTCCTCAGCGTGGTTTTGTACGCGAACAATTACAAATAATTCCTAAAGACACACAATTACTTTTGTAAACTTGCACCTCTACGTCGATTACATTCAAGACAGGTCAGCATCACATTTTCGCGTGTGTGACCAAGACTACTATTAATTCTATCAACGGTAAATTGTCTTGGATTATTATTCGAATACTGCCACAAAATTACTGCGTTACAACTTGCACAATGATTATTCTGTCGTTGTTTTAGTGTTATAATAAATTCAGCATCCATATCAAAGTCGCGATTATTTTTTTTTTTTTGTCACATTGCTTGTAGCTCGCTAATTTTTTCTTGATGACGACAAAGTTGTTAGTGATTTATTCGGTTATTACGCAATCCATGATAACCCTGTGTAGTTGACATATTCTTCTGACTCGAGACACTGCTAGATAAACTAAATTTGACCACTCAATACGATCATCGACAATCCAAATATTTGTATCAGTAATAGTTAATCCCTGTGACGAGTGAATCGTTATAGCGCATCCTAACATCCACGGCGATTTATCCATACTCAACGAGCTCTCAACAACATCAACAACAACTAAAACAATATCATTTAGCACAAGATTTTGTATTCCACCACCAGGAATCTCAACATCAACATTCTGTCGTCGAGTATCTGCTGGGCGATAACACAAAGGTACAGGTAGATTTGAAAATTTTTCTTTATGTAACGTAAATAATTGTTGCTGAAGTGTATCGCGAACTATTTTTCTACTTGCAACTATCAAATCAGCAGGTCTCCATAAATTCCAAAAATCATTCATAGGAGTTTCTGGAATTACTTTACGCATTATCTCACACTGTATTTTATCTGGCTGTAGTCTTATTAACTTTTTAAACTCTTTCAGTGATTTATCAATAGCTCTATGGTCATCAGTTATTTCTTCGTAATGATCTACAAATGTTTTTAGCCACTCATGTGGAGACGATCCAATAAAAGGTGGCGGTTGACCATGATCGCCACACATTATCACAGCAGTATTCTTCAATAACAGCCAATCAAGAAATATTTTTAATACCTCCAGCGACACCGTGCAAATCTCGTCCCAGATAATAATTTTAGGAATGTATTTCTCACCCATCCGCGATGGAGTCCATGTGTCTCCGCACCCTCTGAAGAAACTATGATAAGTTTGAGATTTGATTCCTCGTTCTTTTATTTCTCTGGCGAGTTTATGTGTCGGCGTCAAAACAATCATATCTGAACAATTACTAAATAATTCAATCGCGCGTGTTGTTTTACCTGAACCACCACAGCCATTAAGATAAACGGTTTTATGTCTAGCCACAGGATCATATACAGATGGCAACAATGACGTTGTCGATGACAATTCTGATATTTGATTATTCTTCTAATATATTTCTTTAATTTCAATTTCGGCAGATTCAGAATAACTAAGTATATCTTCATGTTTTATTCTCCTTTCGCGCCATGATGCGTGATTGTTAATATGCAATTGTTTTAACAAATCCGCATATTTTTTATTTATATAAAATGAATTTTTCGCGACTCTGACTGCAATCAGAGGAAATCCGTTTATCATTGATAATAGATTTATCGAAACGTACGCGAGCATCGAAGATCTTAAATGAGTAAACTGCGGTGACTCGCCATCAGTATAGCTCACAATTATACCTAATTTACTTCCGTCTGATAAATAAGCATTACTTCGACTTATAAATGTATTTTCTCCGTTGTATCAGCAATTATAAAATCGAGTTCAGCATCGTCCATAATTAATCTTGTACAACGTCGTTTATGATCATATGATCCTCCTTGAGTAAATTTACCGATTATTTTTCTGCCGAGATCTTTTGCAAGTTTCTCATCGTGTTTTTTCCTGCATTTACGTATATTATTAGTAATTTTAACAATATCATCTTCGTTAAAATTAGGAAAATCTCTCCTAGCATCATTAATATTAATATATCCGGTTCTGGCAACCAAACTTGTTTCTGCACGCGGTATGATATAATTGCTTCACTCACTTTTAACGATATTAAAATTCCAGCATCGAGCATGTACTGTAATAGTACTATTGGAGCCCAACATTTTTCTGAAAAATGTCTTCCAAACCACGCATAAACAATCGGATGGAGATCCCCGTAAAACTCGAACGACTCTATACAGGTGAATCCGGTTAAGTCAAAATCTGGTAAGGGTCCGTTTATCGCAACTCTGGTCATCTCGTGTGTCGGATGTCCAAATCTCTGAAAGTATTCAGAACAATCTCCGTATCAAAGAAAACTTTCAGGATAACATGCTACCATATCAACTGAGATAACGTTTCTATAATCGTATTTAGTATTCCATAATCCACCGTGTCCGTATTCCACACAACTGTGTTGGACATCTTCAAGAAATTCCAATCGTGTTGGTTTCCATGAATTTTTCTCCTGAGCAGCGTGAGCAGCAACTGATGAAACGGTAAAACAATTATTCAGTAATTGTCCAACCTTAATATCATCAGGGGTATATTTTAATGCAAGATTTTTCATTTCTTCATGGAGAGATTCTGTACGATAAATATCACCATTAGACCGTACAAACTGATCATGATAATCACATTCAGAACTTTGAAACAACCAAACAGATACAGGGTCACTTATACTGATATTTTTGATAAAATCAAATATATGACCATTATAAAATTTAACCGTTCTGTCTCGTGGAAATATCGTCACTGCCACTGTCCATGCATGTGCGTTATGATCAATAATATCTATCGAAGCTCCTCTTGATTCATATTTCGATTTATACAAAATCTCTCGGGTTAACGTCTTCACTGTTATTGGGAATTTTAATTTCTTTACCAGCTCAGCAACGTCGCTGATAGACGCTCCGGTATCTTTAACTGTTTCTGCCCACGTATTTATTTTTTTACGTCGTAAATCTGTTAAACCGTTTCCGCGTATCACGTTTGTGAAGTGTTCTGTAACCCGTTCAGCAACACAATTTATCCTCGTTGATGCTGTCAAGGGCGATGACAGTTCATCGGTTTGAGATCATTAACGTTAGGTTTATTATTTAACGGATATATTGCGTACACAACCGCAGTCACAGGGTACTCTCGTTCATAATACGGTTTGTCAATACCAGTCAGTATTCCTGGTTTGGAATTTTTACCGAGAACAATATTATTTCCTGACTGCATGCGGACAGGATCACGTTTGTCACGGATAATCCAAGTGTCGTCGTCTGTCTTTACAATAAATTTTATTAAAATAAAATATCTTTGAACATCAAGGTAGTCAATAATCTCTCTTCCTCGTTTGTCATTCATTACATCGACAGTATTTCCAATTCTGAATGTTGACCACACATGAGCAGCACCATCGTCGCGAAATTCCTTCTTGGCTTCACGGATACGTTTAGTTATATCCTTATTTGCTAAAGCCAGATCTTGCATCGAAAAACTAAATTTATATTTCGGCAGTCTGTCAAGAGCAAATCAAGCTCCGCCGAGACGGCGGAAGGTTCAATTGTGGATAATTCCTGCATTATTATAATTAAGACAAATATATATTTAAATTGAATGTTCATTATATATATATGATTCAAACAAAGAATCAATGCCATTGGCTCAAAATCGGATATACCAAAACTTGCGTAAACGAATTCTGTGGTTATCACATGCACTGCGTTAGACACGGAAGTCTAGGACCAAAACCGTGTGTGCAGTGTGGTGTTGGAGTCAGAGGAAAAACTCAGTTGTGTCTAAAATGCGGTGGTAAAAAGTATAGAGAACTTAAACGATATTACGATAAAAAAAATGTCGAATCTCCTATAAAAACCGCAGAAGATTATCTCGCTATATTTTCAAAATGATGATTTAAACAAATAATGTTAGTATACAAATGGAGCAAAATGAGTTTGTAACGCATCCAATTATTAAAAATTATGAAGCATCTCGTGATGGTGTAATTAGGCACTGTAGATTAAAAAACACAGTCGGTAGTGTTGATAAATTTGGTTATTTTAGATTTAATACCAGTGGAAATAAAAATTATTTCTCACATAGATTCATCTACGAATGTTTTCATGGGGTCATTAAAGATGGACTTGTAATCGATCATATTGATGGAAATCCAAAAAATAATTATTTAGGTAATCTACAAGCTATTACGCAGAATAAGAATTCTGCACGTGGAAATACAGGAAAGTGTAAAATATTTGGAAAGAGAGCTATTAAAGCCGTAAATGCAGAGACTGGTGAAGAGAGAATTTTTAATTCTATGAATGCGGCTGCCAAATATTTTGGCATACATCCACAATCGGTACAACTTGTCGCAAATGAAACATACAAATCTGCATTTTCAAAAAAATTTGGACAAAAAATCAAATTTTAGTATATAATTATGGTATCAGATGATTAAGCGAGACAACTCCGTCAAGAATAGCTTAGTAAATCAAGCAGTTGTCGTGCTTGTTGTACTACGTTAATGTTATATGACAGCAATATTTTCTTATTTTGCTTGCGAATCTTGGTCCACAGCGAAACGGAACCCACATTGCCTTCCTAGTAAGCATCGATATATCTTTCCTTATTGTATGTGTTATTTCGTCCATCATAATTTCATAAAAATAATAAATATATCGTTCATAAAAACGATGTGTAATTGTGTGCATATACCTCAACTGTATGAATAAATGTACATAGGTTATTTTTAGACAAAAGTAATATATTACCATCTGGCATGTGTTCATGTAACTGATCGATGTTTTAGTATCCTTGGCAACGGTTGGCTACATGAATACAGACACTTTAACTTGGCAGAAATGCGGGTCTCATATACTATAGATTTCTCAATTTAACAGTGTATTTGGAAATTGAAATAAATTCACATTTTACAATAATTTTGATTTTATTAAGAAATCCACACTACAGTTTACAATAATTGTGATAATTTTTTGTATACTTACGTAAGTGCCTGCGCTTCAGCATTAGGTAACTTCATAATAATTTTTTAGACATATATATATAAGGAAATCCGGTGGGCTAGTGCTAATGCGTTGGATTCTCATACTCGAGGTCCTGAGTTCTATTCTCGTGACCGGTACATTGCCGGCGGGGGCCATATTATGCCAGAATTTTCTTATTAGTGGGGCTCCGCCAGCCCTCGAAATTCAACAGAAAATTGTACACTCTCCACCATGTCACTTGGTGGAAGTGTTTTTTACACACTCCCTGGGTTGATTATGGGAGAGAGTGTGCAAATTTTTATTGAACGTAGAGAAGGCCCCGTTTGTATGTGCCGTCCTGTAAATACGTTACTGTAAATATATGTAAATATGTAAATATATCTAAATACGTTACTGTAAATATATGTAAATACTTTACTGTAAATACGTTACTGTAAATATATGTAAATACGTTACTGTAAATATAATTGCTGTAAATACGCTACTGTAAATATAATTGCTGTAAATACGCTACTGTAATTAAGATTCTGTGTTTTGTGCCGTCCTTAATTAAGATTATATGTAACTGTGCCGTCTGCAAAAAACCTTGTATATAATTGCTGTAAATATGCTTGCTGTAAATATGCTACCAGCGTGTAAATACGGTACTGTAATTAAGATTATGTATATAATTGCTGTAAATATGCTTGCTGTAAATACGCTATTATGTGTTGTGCCTTCTACAAGAACAGTCCTTTCTAAGGACTATTATTTTTATTTTATTAATATTATTCTGATTCAGAAATATTTTTATTTTAAACAAACATTATAATATAATGAATTCTGAAAAAATTAATGTTATTATTTCTGCGATTAAAATATTACAACATAACGGTATAAATATATCTGATAATCTTAATCCTGAAAAAAATCTGTGTGATTTTGAATCATTAGAGCAACGAAAATTAGAGAACAGGTATACACTGCCATCTGATTATAAATTCATGAAGTTTATCCAGCAGGCAATGTTACAGTCGCTGGCAACAGTTACAGATAATCAAGTGAAGCTATTTATACCTCTCTCACACGCTATTGACAAAATTAAGTTAGAACTATCTCATGAATACGAACAGAAAAAGATTGTGAACTTTCGTATAAGACAGTTGAGGGAGCATTGTGAAAATGATAGTGATAATGAAGGTGGTGGACCAGTGACTGTGGCAATGGCTAAACAAAATCCCTGGCAAAATTGACAGAGTCGAACTCTACAGTTTATTTACTTATAATACAATAATATTTATTTTTTTATTCAGATTATGATAATAATATTTATTTAAAATAAAAATATTTTTAAATCAGATTATAATAGTAATATTTTTTTTTTCTGTTTGGGTATGATAATTACGATTTACCCCATCAGAAGTAAAAATTTTTTTATTCTGATCCGACTTAGATTCGGACATTTTTGCTTCTTTTACGATGACACATTATGAGCGTACATACAGATTTATACTTAAAACCTCATTTCTTAAATCCAGAATGTGTCCAGCCTGGTCAGTAAGTTTGAAATGTACCCTTGATAATAGCGGATTATGTACACGTAGATAAACGGGGTTAATTGGCTCAGATACAATTAAATACCCAGGCGGCACTTGAGGGCTAAATGAATATAATATATATCCTTGCTGGGCCTGGCTAGACTTTAAAAGATCTACTTGATAGCTGCCATCAGTTACGTCACATACTAGATTGACTGCGATCGTTGATGTTATATTAACAATACCAGGTGATATATGACGGCCTCCACCGTATGGATCGTTATTATGTTTAAGAATAACCGGTGGAGGGGGGGGGGGCTACTTTTTTCCATGATTCAAGTATTTTTGGAAAATATTCGTTAATAAGATCAATGACTGATTTTTTCACATCGGTATTGTCAAATCCTGGAATTATAAATGTTTTTAATTGTTCTTCTGTTATTTTGTAATGTTTAATAAACAAAGCTTTCATCATATCCCAGTCTAAAATATAATCAAATCTATACCACCCCTACGCTCTCTTACAGCGTGTAAATATATCATTAATAAGTCTTAAGTCTATCACAACGATGTTTAAATGTTTTATTGTTTCAATTATCTGTTGTTTTACGTCTTCGCTGTAATATTGTAATAAAGAAGAAAATAAATTTCGTAGTTTATTAATTGATTGTCGTACTCGAGTTTAATTGGGTCGGACCATAATTTAAAATTTTCTTCATTAATGTGAATTTCTCCATTAGCAGATTTATACAAGTGTCCTCTTCTAATATATAATTTTCTACCATAGAGCTCTTGATAATATTCTAATTGATCAGCGGGTACCCACGGAAATTTACTTAGATATTCTGGATCTTTTAAATATATATATTTTTTTCGCTTGTCTTGAATTCTTCTCGTTTTGGTTCTGAAATTCCATTATAAACGAGGGGAACATCAGGCCATCCTAACACGGATCTGATCGAACTTTGATAAATATCTACAACATAATCGGTAGAATTTATTTCAATCGCCGCTGATAATGTTGGTTCGTAAACAGTAATTGCTATTTTGGATTCTTTTCCTGTAATAGATTTAATTCTACGTTGAAACTCATCATTAATCTGTTCTATTTGATAACTGCCCGTTGAAATTCCAACAACTTGCCAATCAAGAGTTTCATCAGGTTTATTCTTATTTGCAAACACAAGTGAATTGTTTGCTGGTAGTCCACCAAACGATTTCGATCTGATATTTGGCCAGCTATGATAAACTCGTAATTGTGCTAGCGCTATTTCTTTTGCTAGAATTGCAGTTGGAAAGTTAACGCTAAATTCTGGACTGGTTGAACTTAATGATATCATTGTAGTTTTAATATGCGTAGTATTAGTGACGATCTGTTGTAATAGTTCGCGCGATCTTTGATCTGACATTATTATTACTGTTATTATTTTAAATCGGGAACTTTTTGATCATTTATTTTTTCGCCTTGGCTATTGGCAAGGAATGCCTCATTGTAAATTTTCATTATCGTTGTGAACTCCTCATCGGATATTTTACCATCACTGAGATACAACGAAAGATACGACGATAGTTTAATGCATGCAGACACCGACGTGTGTAGTTTTATTATTTACTCGTGTAATGTTGTGTTTGTACAAGTAGCTATCTTTTTTGCGATAATACTGAGGATACCTGCGCATGTTGTTGCCGTTGAAACGACAGTTGTTACAACTGCAGGTGCTGTCATTGTTATTGTTGATAGCAATACACCTGCAGACGCGATGATAGCAGAAACTGAATAAACAATTATATCAATGATAACCACACGCCTGAGATATTTTTTTACTTTTACTGTATAATTGTCAACGATATTTTTTAGATTGGTCTGACACTCACATACTTGATTGTATCTGTAACGATCCACGTCGATATGGGACTGGGGTCCCTGGGTTTGATTCATTATAATTAAGTCATTTAATTAAGTAATTAATTGAGGAGTTTCAGCTACAAATTCCAGACACCGCCAGTAAGACACCGGGGTTAATTTTTTGTCAGATGGTTCCAGTATAAATTCTTCTTCGACATCTTTATTTAATATAATAGATACAGTTCCAGAAAAAACATCGATTGAATGACGCCATGGAAATGTAGTAAATATCCTAAATTTTTCTTTACTGAATACAGAGTCTGTACACGCCAGTTACTTCTGCGGTATGTTTGATGGTGTTATTTTGTGGTGTCCATGTTGCTGATCCTGATGCTACTGTGTATACCACATTGATGATCTGCTTGTGAGCAATTTTAATCAGATTCGTTTTTTCAACGATATTAGGGATTCCACTAACAATATCGTTGATTTTTGTGTTAATATCAGCAAGTTTAATATCTACAACCACTGGATTACCAAAAAATTCATATACAGATCTGTTTATGTTTCTACGAAAATTCAAGAATGTTTGTACGTGATTGGAAAAATCAGTTTTGAATGCGGTCATTTCATCGTTGATTGTTGTTAATGATGTCACCGTTGGAATGTTGCTATCGTCGACGTATTTTTTCGTTGCAGCGTCGAAATTTGATTCTGGTGTTCTGAGATTATTAATACCATTATTATTCATGTTGAGAAATGCACGCATTATACCACCGTTGACTAACACAAACTTAGATTCTTGATCATCGACGTATTTTTTTTGTTGCTGCGTCTGTATCTGTGGCTGGGTTTCCAAGGTATGAAATTTTATTTTGATTCATGATAATGGTATCAGTGAATGAATCACCAGCTTTTTTTATATAATCGTTAACTGACTTACCGGAATCTTGTATTTTACCTTGATCAGCAAATGTAACGATATTATTAACAACCGCGGTGGGAATTCGTATAAGTACATCTGACAGTTGTATATTACTTGTCTTTAATCGTCCTTGTTTATCCTGAAAAACAACGACTTCATTTTGATCCACACATGTGATATTTAATAAATCATCGATTTCATTTCTGAGCTGATCAAGAGTTGCATATTTAGATAAGTCACCTTGCTGAGCTTTACGAGAAGATCTTCCATAAATATCTACCATTATATTTATTAATGTCTGTTTTAAACGTTTGTGCGCGGCTATGCCTGGTGGATGTATATTCGTGTACGACTTTATGAGGTGGTTTTCCTGGCGGTGCCAGTGAAATTGCGTCGAGTACAGCGAGGGTTTCACGGCCACATACTGGTGGATCTGTTAATTTTTGTGTTAGTAATGTTGAATACCATACTGGAATATCACCAGCTAAATTACTATATCGTAAAAATTCTTTTGGTGGTGCCAACCCATACGAATCGAAATAAACAATTCCACGTGGATCAATCGCGTATGCAACCCAATGAGTACCCGGGCCAGAGTTTTTATCGAGATTAATAATACCAGTTTCAATATTGTTTGGTTGTTTTGGTAATTGATCAAGCATAAAAACACCTCTGAAGTTTTTTATGTTCAGTTGCTTAACAGCATCAAGTAAATCAAAATTGGACATAGGAAGAATCATCGAACTGTCCCGGGCAGTCTTAGACCTTTTCCGTACCACGAATGTGGAGTCCCCGGCAGTCTTAGACCTTTTCCCTTTTTTTTTGGAGGATTTTATTCCGTGACCTGTTGCTTTTTTTAATGCCATTCCAGCAGCAGTTCCAACAGCACCTAACGCAGCTGCTTTTGCAACAGCTGGGGCTGCAGCGGCTATTAATGCTGATATAGCTGCAAGAAGTGGAAATATACCACCCGTTTTAGCGGTGTCTTTAATGGCACTCGCAGATAGATTAAGTCGTACACCGGTGCTTGACTGTTTGGCTTCATTGAAGTGCCTATACTGACGTTCCGATAATGATAGCTTATTCGGACCTCCTGCGATCTGTTCTCGCTTTAGTGATATTTTTACTGCACAATTATTTTTTGATGATGATTGTAGCTTTTTAATCTGACCAGGAGTCAGACTGACATTAACATGTTGATATGACATTTATAATTATCATCCTGATTTTAAATCATGGATTTAATTACATATTTTCTACTGGGGCATCAATAACTCTCATTCGCCCACCAACACCTTCAAGTAACATTGATTTATCGCCGAGTATAACAGCAATTGCTCTGTAATTAGCAATAGCTCCTATTGTCACACGAGCTCGAAAGTGTATATCAACGACAGATTGTCTGAACAAATCCAGGTGTTCCAGTGAAAAGTAATAGATCGGCTACAACGCTGTAAAATCCAGTAGAGATATTTGTAAACCGGAATCAACATTTTGATCACGCCCCATAAATGCCATTAAACAATGATATGCACGTGCTACATGATTTTGATCGAAATTCAGTAATATATCCTCGGAGGGTTCTTGATGTCCGTTTATTCTCAGTGAAACCTCGGAAACACCGAGTTTGTCAAATATCATTATACTATGTGTTTGTGAGTTTATTCGTTCAGCATCTTGGAGCGCAATAAATATATGTCGCGGTGCAGACACACCTTGCTGTGAAGCTATTTGCCATGTAAATAAACCATTAATTGTACTTTGAACACTATCTGTGGTCATCGTTAACCATGATAACATTGATTTACCACCTTGGCTCATAAAAGAAAGTAAACGTTCTTCTTCAGGTATCGTTGGAGTCATTACTGGCATCCACAACGAAAGTTTTGTTAGTATTACTTTACCAACATCAACAACAGCAGCAGGTCGCCAGATTGCGTTATCGTCAGTAGCCTTTCTTATGAGTAGAACTGTATGTTTGGCTCTGAAAATAACCTTTCTGTCATTTCTACAAAATCCAAATATATGTGACAATGGAATTGTATACGAAAATCTTCTATTTCCTTCTTTCAGCATTGATCGACGCGCTGTGAATCCTAAATTAAATTCTGGATTAGCACCAATAACAACCTGTTCTACATCTGCGTCATCAGCAGCAGCTGAATGTTTTTTTGGTCGTCTTATAATATATTGTCTGTGGTTAGCGTTGTCAGAAGTGTCCTTGGTAAACATCATTGACGGACCAGCTGATCTTGAATAATCGTCGCTGTATCTTGCTAGGCCCAATATCGTTGTGGCAACGTCAACATCTTTTTGAATCGACTCAATATTTCTTCCATCAATCATGTACGTAGCGCTGTCGAACAACGCCATGATGCCATTATTAACAAAACCAACACTAATTTCAGCTCCATACGCTGTATTATCTGTTTTTAAAATTTCACCCTCTACTTCGATGAATGCTTCAGCGGGTAAGAAATACCTACTTGTATCTTGAACTTGAAGTTCAATTCGTCCACGCTGATCTGGAATTCGTGCGTCATAAGAGAAATACTGATAATCGCGCACAGATTCATCTTTGAGTACTGGTGCATCCATGTCAAATGCGGGATCAGATATACGTTTGAACATCTTTATTATAGTTATTATCGTCTAACACGAAGACCGCTTCCAGCTATCAGACTAGCGGTTATATTTTTTTCTTTTTCTGACATTGGTACATTAGCCAACTCTGCTAGTTTTTGATTCGCAGCTTGATTTATTATTTTACTAACACTTACGGGCATCATTTCAGTGCTGGCCAGTTTCACTGGTGGCTGAGGTTTTCGTCGTATTAATTGTGCTAGTCTATCCTTGATTGCTGAGAATGCTTTACTAGCAATATCACCAACAGCACCAATACCTTTTTCACGAACAACATCAATAGCTTTCATTCCCAGTTGCTTTGCAATCGGTATTGCTTTTGGGGCTATCCTTTTAAATAGACCTTGAACAACATCACCTAGTCCATCTCCCTAGGTCGTTTTGTATACTGGTAATCGTGAATTTATTACCCTGACCATGGTTGGTCCACGTTGAGTATTACGTATGATCATCTTATTATAGTTATTGCATCTAATTACATACTCAATCACTGTGATAATCAGGGACCGATATACATTAATATCCATAACACCGCCTGTAAATAATCGTTTACAAATATCAGCTGCTTCATTAATTATTTCTGGGGAATTATTACCAGCTCGTTTTCCTCCAATGAGGATTTCTAGTCTTTCGACATTTGCAAGGAAGTTATGAGGACAAATAATAAGACCACTTCCTCGAATAGAAAGGCCACTTCCAGTTGCGCCGGGGGGATCTTGATATTCTTCCTCACTTGTTCTAACTGGTTGTCGTGGTGATGATTGTAATCGTTTCATTGTTTCTTGTCGTTGTTGTTCTCGTTGTTGTAGCTCTTGTGGTCGTTGTAATGGTTGTGGTGATGGTCGTTCTCGTTGTTGTAATTGTTGTACTGGGTCTTCTCTTTCAGCTACACCGGGATCAGATGATTGTTGTCTCCACCGTCGAGATTTCTGCTTTTTTGATGATATAACTGGTGTTCCAACACCTTTTTTCATTTCATTAACTTTTTAACAAAATCATCATATTCTTCTCTATATTCTCTAATGATTCTTGAAATACCCTTATACTCACGAAATACCCTATCAACCAACTTTTTTTTTTTTGAAGTTTTATAAAACTCGGGTTTTAGAAGCTGACGCCGAATCTGATATCCCGCCGCAGCAACCTTAACAGGATCAATCATAACTTCTGCATAGCCTTGTTGAGTAAAACACAGAGTTTTTAATTCTGGTTTAGACAGATCCTCGACAATATTTTTAACGTCTTGAATTTCAGCACGTGTTTTTTCGGCAGACTCCATAGCTTCCTTAATTTGATTTGGTAATGCTCCGATAACCTCTTGTGTTGCAGTTGTAGCCTCAGTGGTTTTCTCCAACGCGGGAAGAAGACCACTAGTAGTCTTTGTAACAGGTTTAAATAACTTTTCTGCACCTTCTACAAATTCCACCTGAGACTCCTGACGTTCTTGTAGTTGTTGTTTGACAGAATCACGGATGGGTAGATATTTTTTAATTTCCTCTAGTCGCTCTCGAGCTAGTTTAGATGTATGAGATTTCATTATTTGATATAACAATGATTTAATTATAGCAGCAGGGAGGATGAACGACCAGCGTTGAGTGACCAACACGTAAACGAAACACGCCATAAAATAAAAACGCGCGTCAGTGATGATGTAACAAAATGAGCTAACCCAATTAGAGAAATCTCATGGCCTGACAGAGATTTTGGTTTAAAGTTATTGACCTTGAGATTTCATTTTCGTAGGAAGTTTTATTTTTCATAAACAAGGTCTCCAGCAAAATGGTCTGTTCACCCTCCCTGCTGCTATAGTGGAAAACGAATCATGTATTTTTAGCTACATTTAATGATGTTGACCCGATAATTACTGAGTTACAGATGAGATAAAATTCGCAATGCTGTGGACCTAACAATATTGTCGTAGTGTTGACATGTGACAGTGTCCATTATATTACGAACGCAGCTTCTGTAAAGGTCAGAAACGCATTCATTCATTTTCCTTTGTCTAAAGTATTGTTTAAAACATAATTTTCTCCACTCTATGCAAGTGATAAACCATGCATTGATGAGATTCGTTGGTTAGCATATTTGTACCGGTAAAATTTGGTCTTGTACGGACTTCTTCCATCCTTGCCAGTACGAGGTACCGGTAGTAGCTGAAACGCCAGATCATTTGTTGTAAAATTTCTCAGAGATGGACATTAAAAGTTGCATTTCGTCGAATTAAGCGGGTCAACATGTTACCTCGGACCGAAACTTATGCCCAACATAGCGGGATTATCGACTTAACAGGGGTGGAGAGAAGCGGAGAAAAAAATAGCATAACAAAGGATTTTTTCGGGACCGGACCAAAACGCTCGACATACAGGTGTTTTCGAGATAACCTAGGTCGAGATAAATGGGTTTGGCTGTATATCCCTGTATATAGGCAGCTATTTTCCCAAACAGAAAGTATCCTTTAAGATAGCAGCGCGATAGAATGTCTGAATTTAAGCTGCATCTATTAAAATGCCTAAGTATATACCATTACCTAAAGATATATATATATATATATATATATATATATATATATATATATATATATATATATATATATATATATATATATATATATAATGAAAGGATACTGACATAGTCAATGACCTATGCTTTGATGCTTTTTTAGGCTCTAAGATGTCCCGAAAAGTTAGAATATGACAAAGGTACTTAGAACCAACCGAAACAAACTAACAGATAAAAGAACAACCTATACTTACCTTCTTCAACATTCCATTATTTTCTAATATTTTTTAATGTTTCTTGATAGTTTTGATATTCTGTGCCAAAATATAAATATTTACTGTTTTATGCTTGTCACTCTTAGTGTGAATACCTGTGTATGTTTTTTATACTTTCATTTGGAAGACCTTTATTTAGATCTCAACATAGGAAACAATTGTTTCTTTCCTCGTACGCGCTGTTTTCTCTCTGTGTATGTGTGTATTATAACGTAGTGCTAGAATATTTTAGTCATTAAAACATGCAATTACCTAATGCGCTAATTTGTATGTAATACAACTTTATTGAGTTGTAGATTTTCATTATGTCCGTTAAAAGCAAATTATGTAGCTTAGACCGTAGAAATCGGGTATATTTTGTTTCATTTATTACCCTTGTTTCTTTGATAGTGATAATCCCATTGTGAGAAAAAAAAATAATTACTGTGTTCAGTGGCATATCCAAAACACCAAAATATATTGACAAAATCTGCGACGTAAATTTCCTCTCTCGATCTTGTTTGATAAAGTTTAGAATATGTTTTACAACTTTCTATTGCTATATTATGTGGATAGGTTGAATCCAAGAGTATATTATTTTGCAATAAAACACGTTTAAATTGAACGAAGAAAGGAACATATTTGCTGCATTTAACAAACTTTTTGGAAAATTCGTTTTGGAATAATAGGTTAAACAGTATTGTGTGTAGATATCATTGGCAAACAAATTGCAAAATGATATAATCTTTTAGCACTAGCATATTATAATTAAAAATGTGCCATAAACCCAGTAAATTCAGAATCGAATAAAAAAAATTGTATCCAAGCAATATTAAGACTGAACTAGGTAACGATTCTATAAATCCAAAGGTCTGCGGTGAAGTTGTAATATTTGCTGTTGCCTGGAAATTACCGTGGGACCAAACGTTAATATTTACTTCCATGAATTTCTTTCTTTTAACAAAATGAATTTATTATACTATTTTTCTTTCAGTGATATTCTCTAACATCAAACCTACAGTTATTTGATACCTCAAAACTCTGTCAAGAAATCGTAAAACAGATTTAGGTAATGACATCAATAATGATTTGCAGCAGTCACAGACCCTAACAGCTTACATGATAGTCTTTTAGTCTGTCTGTCGTCCGTCCGTCCGTTAGCAAACGTTTGTTATCGTTACTCCTCTTAAATCCCATGTTGATGTGACCATACATTCAGGAGGAGTAGCGATAACAGGATTTTCAAGATGCTGCTGTGGGATTTTCACTAAAATACTTTGTATGAGATCTAGTTAGTTATGAATGAAATGGTGCCGATCTGACACTCAGTATGGCCGCCAAACATTCCAGCTCTAAAGTATTGTTATCGATATTCCTCCTGAATGGATTTTCATATCATCATGGGGTTTTCCCTAAAATACTTCTTGTGAGGTCTAGTTAGTCCTGAATGAAATGATGCCGATTTGACATTCAGTATGGCCGCCAAAATGTGCAACTCTAAAGTATTGTTATCGATATTCCTTCAGAATGGGCGGTCATATCATCATGGGGTTTTCACTAAAAGACTTCGTGTGAGGTCTAGTTAGTTCTAAATGAAATGATGCCGATTTGACACTCAGTACGGCCGGCACAACGTCAAGGTCTAAATTATTGTTATCGATATTCCTCCTGAATGGGCAGTCATATCAACATGTGGCTTTCACTAAAACACTTTTATGATATAAAGTTAGTTATAAATGAAGATGGTGCCGATCTGACGTCCAATGTGGCAGCCACAGTAGCTATCTGGAAAATCTTGTCATCACTACTCCCCCTACATGGATGGTCATGTCAACATGTCATTTCCAAAACAAAGACTTAAATCATGTCTTGTTGGTTCAGAAAATGGTACTGATTTGACTTCAAAAATGGCCGCCATAGTTGCAACCTTTAAAACATCGCTGTTGCTATTCCTCCTATGTGAACGATCACATCAAAATGGGGTTTTCATTAAAAGGCTCATTATTATGTTTTGCTGGTCCTAAACAAATATGGTACATATCTGACATCCACAGCAGTCATCTTGAAAATCTTGTTATTGCTAAGCCTTCTGAATGGAGAGTCGTACCTTGAAAATATTGTTTTTTCTACTCCTCACAAAATGATGAATATATCAATATGAGGTTTTCTTCAATATACTTTTCACAATACCTGCTTGGTTCTAAATGAAACTGGTGTCAGTCGTACATGCAATATAGCTGGCACGACGACTGTCTTACAAAATCATTGTCGTTTCTACGCTCCCTGAATCGATGATCATAATGATATGGGGCTTTCGCTAAGTTCTGAATGAAAATGGTACCAGTCCTTCATCTGATATGATTGCCATGTTGAATGTCTTAAACATTTTATTGTCAATAATTCCAAATTGAAAATAGGTGCCAAGCTAACATCCAATATGTGCACAACAGCAGGTAATTTGAAAATCATGTCATCGCTGAAGAATACGAGAGATGGCTTCAACACACAACATTTTAAAGGACGAAATGGTTCTATCTTGAATTTTGGTAAATTCTTTCCTACCAGTAAAGCACTCATCCATTCGAGGGACTCTTGTTGATCCACATATGTAACAAACATGTTTTCAATTCCGCATCTAAAGAATTAGGTGCTAATATAGTCATGAGTGTTTTGAAGTCAATTCTGTAAAAGTACTTAAATTCCGTGAATATATAATTGTCTCTTTTTTCAATTACAAGTATGATAAGCTTTCAAAAGATTCCTCTTACTAAAATTTTTCTTTTCGTTATCAACCAATCATGATCAGCAAAACTTTATCTTCACCCATTTTTAGACTGGTTCCTAATCTTCCACATTATTAGTACCTCCAGTCTTTATCTTGCAGTCCCGAAAGAAAAGGAGGGCAAATAATCAGTCCGATAATATAGCCCATTGTTTATTTATAATGTACCATGTCGAGAAAAACTGTTGTGGGTCTGGTATCCTTCTCAGTAACGAAGTACAGGCCATATTGTATTTGCTGACGATGTTGAAAACTGTGCAGAAATTGCAAAAAAAACTTTCAAATCAAGGATAAACGAAATATGCGATAATACCAGCAAGAGTGTCCAGAGAAAGAATGTTTTTCAAAATAGCATTCCTCATCGAAATTACAAAAAAAAAAAAAATGGCTTTGGTGCAATTATATAATGCATTAGGGTCGATGAAAACAATGGGTCTTCTATTCATTCAAAAACTGTCACGAATGCCAGCTAAAATTTCACGTCATACGCTAGTAGATCTTAAATTGCGATAGACACAGAGAGTTACTGCTTATACTGGTTAAATATAATGTTTTATTTGCAGGTTTGGTAAAATTAAAAGTACAAATCAAACTCCTCAGTTGAAATGTTCTCCGCTCAAGCTGCATCGCTGCGTTTGTCTAATTCATCATAAGGTTCTGCCAATCGGAACACCTTGTAGCTTTCCCATTGTTCAGATTGTTTCCGAATATCGTATAGCGGATTGCAATGCAGGGAGCATACGAAGCTGGGAACCCAGACTAATGCCGAGGTGTGATGAAATAGGATTGATCTCAAAGTTGGGAATGCACTTTCGTTTTAATAATGTACCACCTTATTAATTGACTACTGTTGCTAATACGTTTGTTGAAATTTGCTGGAACCAAAACAGTTTTGGAGGTCAAGCTTTCTGGCAAGTAAGAGAAAATTTGTATTTATTTCGTATTAGTACATCTCAGTTTAAATGTTTTGAGTCGCATGTCTTTCACAACCAGGAATATGAAAATGCACGAGCCTGCTTTCAGACACCTAAAAAGATTTCAAATATCCTGTTAAAAGTGAAAGTAAATATCAGGCTGCAAAGCATCAAATGATTACATAAATGTGTTGCTGCCTATTTTGTAGGACCAGATCAAAACCAACTTTTTATCAAGCTGTATTGTCAGTAGTACTTTTGTATCAAGTAGTAATGCCAGATAACGTAGGTCAATCACACTTTGTAACCCTATACCCGGACATCGTTTATCGTAGAATTGGGTTTCATTTTGTATTTAGTTTGTGCAAATTGCATTTAGCCATAAATACATTTTTAATGTACTGATGCCTTTGACAGCGCTACCTTTCTTTTTTATGCCAAGAAGTATATGATTACTTTCTTGTTCAATTGGAGGTAATATCTATAAAAGGGGGTCTTTACATTTGTTGGTAACAAAGACGAAGGTCAAACATTTTGTTGATCATACGAGTAATCAGTCAGGTATGTATTGTTTGTAAACTTCTTTAGTTGCTGTATTGTAAAACATCAAACCTTCGGATTTGTATTATTGGTATTAAAATATTAATTCTGCCTACTATTATCAAGCATTCTTCTATAGAATCCAGGGATAGCACTTTCCGTGCTGTCTGGTGTATATTTATAATTCTCTATAATTAATTCTATATACCTTGATTTCTTTCATAGGAATCCGGAATGACTGTGTAGATAGATGAGAATTAATTGCTAGATAGTCATGCGAGTGTGTCTGCTACATACGAGTGCATATAACACTCGGACCTGGGTTCGAATCTCCGTAGAGTACGAATTAAAAATTCTCTAACCTCTATGATAGTATTTTTTGCATTAAAATATTGATTCTGCCTACTATTATCAAGCATACTTCTATAGAATCCAGGGTTAGCACTTTCCGTTCTGTCTGGTGTGTGTGTGTGTGTGTGTGTGTGTGTGTGTGTGTGTAAAGGGGGTCTTTAATCTGTTAGTAACAAAGACAAAATAATAGTAAGGAAATTTTAAATTACAATGGCTTTATGCGGATAAGGCGAATTATTTGTCATTACATTGGTTCTGTATAAACATTCATGAAGTTGATGTTTAGCTGTGAAACACAAAACATACATCGAAATGTTCTCACAAAAACACAATATTTTGGCAATGATTGAGATGTATCTGTTTCTAAAAGACATGGATCGCGGTGAAAACACCCCTTGCTTTTAGCCCTGAGAAAAGCTGGGTCTTTTCTGGCCGCACCCATCTTAAATTTTACACCTCCTGGGCCATACTCCACAAGCAACTTATGGTCTTTTACGTTCATTTCCATCCAAATGATTGAAGGAAATGGAAAACCTATAGCTATGCACATGTGCATCCGCTTCCATCTCCCTATCCTCAAACTCAGGGATTAGGGGGCAGTTCTGGCTATTATCGCTGTGTTCCTGTCATTCTTTTTCTTTTTCTTCTTCCCTTTGTCGCCCAAGTCCTCTTTATATCCTCCATTTCTTTCCCCAATACGTCTTTTGACAGTTGATTTGCGGTTCTAAACGTTGCCATCTCCTTATTCAGGTGACTTTTGTTAGGGTAGTCTGCTAGTCCTTCCACTCGGCGCAGCAGGTGCTCCACTGTTTTTCTGAAGAAAAAAAAAAAAAAAACAACACATGGCCTCGCTTAATATTCGTATTCTTAATGGCTCGCTAATTTTTTTCATAGTGGACGCGTCAAAAATGAGTGACAAGACTGTTACTTATCTTGGATTATAGTCGTGTTCGACCAGTTCGCCACGTGCGACTGGTTAATGTACGCACTGTGGCAAAACTGACAATCAATCAATGAAGTAATTCAAGTCGAATATGGCCATTCGGCCTTTTGCGACCGTTTAATGTCAGCACCGCTGGCTTCTTAATTTATCTTCGGGAGGGAAAAAGAGTATCGCACCTGTCCGTTTTAATGCATGCACCGCATGCTTCTTAATTAGTCATCTCTTGTGAGGAATTACCAACCACTTGACGACACCCAGTCCAGCGTGCAAGCATTGGTCTTGGGCTTTTGTTTGTGTGCGTCTGACAATAAAGACAAGCATGCCTGGGTGAGTCAAAGAAAAGGAAAAGTGCGGCTAATACGGAACTTTTTCTGAAACGCCATAAACATACTATAAATAAAATTCTGTCTAGTTATCTAATTTGACTTATCCCTAACACCTAATTCTGTGTAATCCACACTTCTTATTAGAGCCAAATTTTTCCAGTTTTTAAACTTTTCATAACTGACATAAATTTTTAATAAATAATTTTGTGTACTTAGCGTACTTTAAGATCCCCCCCAAAAAAAATCCCCAGTTTAAACTCAGACTGTTTTTGCGGCGGCATACAATATTTCCCGTAACTGATGACATTTTCAACGCATTCCGCTGCACATCGTGACTCCTCGATCTTCAGCTCTGGAAACTGGTCCAGCTTGTGCCTCTCCGTGAGCTGTTCGGCAGCGTCGACTAAGATTGTTAATGAGTGGTTCTGGTATTCTTCCTGATAGTAGGTACTCAGGATGCGGACTCCAAGATTCTATTTCACAGGTTTGGGTTTCCGAGTTTTTAGCGACCCCCATGCAATGAATTGTACAACATTAACGATTCTTCCAGTACTGACTATACCCCATGGTCCAAAAGCCGCAGCTTGTCAGGGTCGCTTTCCACCTCTTCCACCGCCTCTATTACATCGTCTTCTATTATTTGTTCATCGGAAGATTCGCAGTTGCTGTCAAAGTGGGATTCGATGTCGGGTTCTGGATCTTCTGTCAGAGTAACCGGTCGGTGGCTATTGTCTGCCGCAGCATGGTGATGGGGAGTTCTCATCGTCATATTATTAGGTTGTTGACTGGATGCATGTCTCTGAGACGGGACTGGAATTTCTTGGCTGGACGGAGCATGGTTAATGGTCCGTCGTCTATCCTCTTGCCTCCTCTTCGCTTTCTTCCTATTATTCCTCGTCCTCGCTGCTTCCCACGTAACCATCAGTACTTTTCCGGTGTCTTCATTGACCACTGTATCCAACACCAATAACAATGTTGTTATTTTCCCACCTGTCCTCAGGCTAAAGCCCTACCTTGGGTCTTGAGGGCCCGTTGTGTAGGTGCCGGTATTACAACGGTAGCTGGTAACCTAAATGGTATCACTCCTCCTGTTGCTGTTTCTCTCTCCATGTTTAGCTCGCTCTGTTCGCTCAATTTACCGAGACTATGACAAGACTGTCAACCAGTCAGCCACTCAAGGATTTACGTCGTGTACAACCAGTTTGTCTTGTGCAACATTTTAATGTCTGCACGGCAGGCTTCTGAATTTCTCGTCGAGTGGTAACCAAGTGCTGCCTCTGAACACTTTAATGTACTCAAAGACTGCCACTTAATTGATCGTCAGGCGGGAATGGAGGCACATACCTGACGACACCCCGGTTACGTGCATGTGTGTGTGTGTGTTTGCTTTGGATTTTTAACATAACTGTAACAATGTTTCAGTCATATAACTACGATGTCTGCAGTGTGGTAGTTTATAGTGATGTCTATCACTGGGGCATCATGCCGCAGACATGTAGCATGATGTCCCACCCAGTCACATTATCCTGACACCAGGCCGACCAGTCCTAACACTAACTTGTTAATGCTGAGCGCCAAGCGAGGCAGCTGTTAGTACCTTTTCATAAGTCTTTGATATGACTCGGCCGGGGATCTAACCCACGACCTTCCGCATCCAAGGCGGACGCTCTAACCACTAGGCCACCGGAGCGGTCCGGTTACGTGCAAGCACGTACCTCAGGGATTTGACTTTTACGTCAAATGGGAAGAAAGCCACGCACTCGACACTGTCTGTATTGCATGCGTCTCGATATGCATGCCTGGACGCGGAAAAGGAGGAAGAGACTGGCTGGAGTCCCCGAGTGCCACAGGAACTTCTAAAACGTCAAAGATTACTGATAGTAAGATTCTGCACAGTTATCTCAATTGGGCTGTTCCCTACTACTAATTGTGTGTAAGACACATATTGTAATTAATATCGCACTATTCAGTTAAATGATCAGACACTGTTATTTTAGAATAGTGTGTACAGAGAGTACATAAATTTTCCGAAAACACGATGACAAATACCATGTGGTCCATGGGAAAATAAACGGCTACCCAGTGGGGTCCTGGTCGATGACTCGTCCGTAAGTAGTATAGTGGGTTACCGTAGCGACAATGGGAATTAGCATTACAGACCCCCCCTGGGCCAGTATAGCGACAAGAAAGTAGGTCAACACCCTGGGCCAGTATAGCGACAAGAAAGTAGGTCAACACCCTGGGCCTGTATAGCGACAATGGAGAATGGAGTAGAGGGCCTAGAACACCCTGGGCCTGTATAGCGACAATGGCAATTTTGTAGAGCGGTGACTAGGAGACTGTGGGTTTGTAGAGCGATAAGCGACAGGTGGCATGACGTCACACTGGTAACAATGTAGCAAAAAGAGAAGTACTGTGACGTCAAGCTACCTGAGAGAGGGTTATAGACAAACACGAATCAAGAGCGTTCGTGTTTCTTTTAGTAGAGGAAGGGTTTTATATATATTCGTTTAGGGGGAGACCAAATGAAAATTAAGATCTTTTCGAGGTATTGGAAGTGGCCCTGAAAAGGGCCGTTGTTTGTTATGTGATGTTACCACTATTCTGTTAACATACAGGACATCGCATAGGTCTTCTTATCTTCCTCAAATTTCTCAAAGTTTGTCTTAAGCTGTGTCTCACTTCTGGTCCGTAGATGAGAGTCCGCTTAAGACAGCCTTGTCTTTCCACATAACATCTTCTTTTCCAAAGAGTGGCCCCGGTGATCCGGATGACAGTCCATTTTGTTTTCACATACATGGGTAAGTCTGTACGGAACAGCATTGAGGATACCAAAGTAGAGGATTCTACGTCTATCAACATCTTCTCTGTGACGAGAACAGGTGAAGGAATGAAGTGAACCGCGTTTATTTATAGTGGAAGACCGGATCGAAACGGATTGAAAGGGTTCACCAATCCCAACACGCGTTACAAAATTCAGTCACTTCGCGGAGTCTGTCTTCCAATCCGAAGAGAGCTACCTGTGACGTCACATTTACTATATAGGCACACTAGCGTCTGTGCGCAGTGAATCGATGCGGTAGTGTTTTGTGAAACATGACGGAACCTAAGAAGACAATGAATTGGGGTGCACCGGCTGTGGAGACGAGAAGTAATGGTACAGCAGCAGCTACCAAAGTGAACACAGTGCTACTCCCCGAAGAGGTTGATTTCAACTGGGATTTAGTAGATTTTTTATCTTCTTCCCAAGAATTTGTTCCGGTACCAGTACCTTCGCCACTTTCTCCTTCATTACCACGTGTCGACGATTTCAAACAAAGACAGAGAGAAGAATTGGAGAAATTTTTACAGCAGCAGAAAGAAGCAGAGCAAGCATTTCTTCTTGAACAGAAACAGCGAGAAGAAGAAGAAGAGGCAAGAAGGAAACAACAGGAAGAAGAAGCAGTAGAGAAGAAACAAAGTCTAGGAGGGAAGGAGAACAGCGAAAGTCAAACGGTCACGGTACTCTTGGACATTTTGGCCGAGTTAAGAAGTCTGAAACAAATGTATCAGACTTCTTTATTACGACCCAAGAGAGAAAGACCTTCCCGAGCCAAACAACCTAACCCTGTGACTACACCAGAGATACCACCCCTAGTGATTTCTACTAAATCATTGACAGGAGCAAGTCCACAAGTAGGCCTTGGCCGTGGCAAAGGCTTAAGACAGTTAAAGCGAATTGATTCTCGTTCCTGAGTTTGTTCTAAGGAAAAAACAAACACTCAACAGTCCTTTTCAGGGCTACCTAATACTCTCGAAAAGAGTGACTGTTCATTTTGCCAAAATCAATTAAAACTCAAAATCCCTTCTTTAACCCTATGATGTACGTGTTGTGAGTGTATGAGTGTAGGTCCTTATTATTTCTAAATAATGAAAACCAATAGACACTTACGTTTTTTTCAGTTTGGTCTATTCTGTTACAAATTTTTTACAATTCAATATCACAACATAACACAACACAACACTTTTAAAAAAGTTCATAGATTTCTTCTGTGTCTTTTTTCTTTCACTCTCTCTGTTTTTTCAATTTCTTCACTTTTACACTTTTCTCCTCTTCTTCCTCTTCTTCTTCCTCACATTTTTCTCGTCTTCTTTTCTTTTCTGTCTTCTCTTTCTGAACGTGTCTGGGTTCTTCTTTTGTCAAGGCTACCTCTGTTTCTTCTTCCTCCTTCTCCTGCTCCTGTTGTTTCTAAGGGCACTCTGAAGACCAATGTCCTTTCTCTTGACAATGATAACAGGTATCTTGACTTTTGTTTCTTTTGACACTGGCCTTGCTTCTTTGACGGTCTGGACATTCTGTGGCCCAATGCCCTTTCTTTTGACAGATATAGCAAGTATCTTGACTTTTATCTCGAAAGGAAGGAGAGTAGTCCGTCGGCTTGTCTGAAGAAAACTTTCTTATCACACCTCGCAATGCTCTAATCAGAAGTTCTATCTGTGTGTGTTCTTCCATTGTGCTGGTCAGCTTGAGAGCGAAATGAATACTGAGAGGGGAGTCACTAGCCCTTTATATATGCCCTGGTCTGACATAGATATATAGGGTTCATGGTGTTTCACAGGTAGTCATTTGACTTTTTGCCGTCAAGATGAAACGATCGCATCATTTCGAAAAGAAAGAAGAAAGTAAGAGGCAGAAACGTGATTTATCGCCTCGCACAGTAGCTGAAGTCTTGGCACAAATTCATGCCAGCGATTTTGAAGATGAGATGAGTGAACCAGAATCGAAGCCCAAAGAGTCTACACCAAATCAAAGTCCATTACCACCCGTAAACCCTGAAAAGTACTACCATATTCGGGAGACGGACAAACGCTCTTCCAGAAAATTTAGAACCACAGCCTACACGTACGCAGTGAAATTTAAAGATTTCAAGTCTGACGTACCCTTGGAAAAAGCAGAAGGGTTCATCACCGATGTGTGGGATTCTTTGTTAACCACACTAAAACGGCAATGTCGAGCCAAAGAAGACGATCGCTTGAGACTTTCTATTCATCACGACAATTTGAAGTCTCCCGTTTTGATCGAGTTTAGCAGCCCAGCAGAATTGACATCTTCCAAAGTCATCGACAAGATTCAACACGTGCAACAATCCAACGACAAGTTTCACATCACCGACGGAAAAGCGACACTGTACATGACCCACGTGTCTCTTCCCCAAGGGACAGGTAAAAAAAAGTTGATGTTGGTAGACAACTTGCGTAACCTCAAGCGTAGTCCCGTCCAAATTAACAATCCAAAAGACAAGATGTGTTTAGCCCGTGCCATCGTGGTGGGACAAACGTATGCCAACAAGAACGATACGGTAGAATGGAAAAGAGCCTGGAAAACTATTCAACGATCGGACCGAGCCAAACAACGAAAAGAAGCAGAACTCCTGTTACAGCAAGCGGGGTTAGCTAAAGACACACCCTGTAGCATTCCTGAAATGCAAAAGTTGCAAGACGTCTTGGCTCCACGTTACACCTTGAAAGTTCACCCTCAAGAAGTGCGCGGACCTCTGTTGTTTCGAGGTCAAGATTTTGAAGACGGAAAATACATTCACGTCTATCATCACGATGAACATTTTGATGCCATTACCAGTATCACTGCATTCCTGTCATACACTTATTACTGTGAGAAATGTGGCTATGGCTATAACAATCGAGAGCAACACAAGCATTGTGGATCGAAATGCTCAGGATGTTTAGCTTCTACACCCTGTCTGGACGAAGGACAAGAACGAGTGCATTGCTCTGTTTGTCAGCGCACGTTTGTCAGTCCTGCCTGCTACCAACAACACCTAAAGACGCAAGGTTCACAGCAGAAATGTGCTTGTCAGCTCTTGAGATTGTGCCCTACTTGTGGACAAGGCATACGTACCAACAATGCCAAGGCGCACGTCTGTTCAGGAAAGAAGCGATTGCACATTTGTCGCCAAACCGTGGACTTGGAACACCAATGCTACATTCAAAAATACCATTCCAAACATGAAGAAGAAGAAGAGAATGACCAGAAGAAGAAAGGGAATTTCATCTTTTTCGATTTCGAATGCACGCAAGAGACTGGCATTCACATTCCTAATTTCTGCGTGGCTCACCGAGCGTGCGAGAAGTGCATCCAAGAGCCTATCTTGACTCATTGCCCTTACTGCAGCAAGATTCCTGGAGGACGTGAAAAAATCTTTCGGGGATCGAACACACTGGCCGATTTTACCCAATGGATCTTAAACCCTATCGACGAGACGTGGAGCCAAGAAGATATCGAACGTTACGGAGATTGTCATCGCCATGCCACGGTGATGGCTCACAATTTCTCGGGATACGATGGACAATTTCTGTTGAGATACTATACGGAACAAAGTACCGAACGTCCGAAAGTAACTTTGAACGGAGCCAAAACCATTTCCATGCAAGTGGGACAAGTACAGTTTAAAGATTCAATGAGTTACTTGGCTATGCCTTTGAGCCGCATGCCTAAAACGTTTGGCATGACAGAAATGGCCAAAGGCTATTTCCGCACTTTTTCAATACCGAATCCAATCCACACGCCGTTCTACCCCATTTGCCTGAGGCTCACTACTACGACCCCGACAACATGCGTACCGAACAACGAGAAGCTTTCTACGCATGGTACCAGACTCACGCTTCGGACCCTTTTGACTTTCAAGAAGAAATGTTAAAATATTGTCGTTCCGACGTAGATATTTTACGTCGCTGCTGTGGAAAATTTCGAGAACTGTTCATGGAACACGGAGGGATCGATCCTTTGAAAGAAGCTTGTACCATTGCCAAAGCGTGTTCCTTAGTGTATCGTCAACGATTCATGCCTGAAAACACCCTAGCTGTCATCAGTCCTCAAACGACCAATTTTGTCAAACGTCAATACTCGGTCAAAGCCCTACGTTGGTTACATTACTTGTGTGAGAAGGAAGACAAATGGATCCAACATGCTCGCAA
>JAECUM010095739.1:0-70997 GCA_016617855.1 Megalonaias nervosa | reverse complement strand
ATATATATATATATATGCATGCATACATACATACATACATACATACATACATACATGAGATTCAGTCCGTTAACTTCGTCGAAGTCGAATTATTATCAGCAACAGATATGTTAAACTGCTGAAAAGTAATTGCCGCGCGAGAAGCCTTTTGATTTTGTTAGTAATGGCTTCCACTGAGTAAAATTCTCAAATAACAAACTTCCATTGAATAAAATTCTCAATTAACAAACTTAGTATAGAATATCCTCAGCACGTCTAATTAAAGCACATTCATTGCGCACTTAAAGAATTAAATTCAATAACAGATCATGTCTTTTACTGTAGCAGCCATTAAAGTAAATCACAGAATTGTTTTATTGCATTATGTTTAAAGTGGCTGTTAGGAAGTCATTTAATACAATGGAGTATGGAAACATCGACCATTGGAATACCACTACGATGCTCAACCAACTGAGTTACCGCACCTCCTAAACAACAGAGAATGTGATTGTCTATGTAATTTCTCATTTGATATGTAGTGTTAGTACATCAACGATTTCGATTGTCTAAATGCAGGTAGAGTAGTCATTTTCTTTTGATTCCTCAAAACTATACATGGAAACGATCGTTACATTTTCATGGTGGACACAATCGCCATGCGGAGATGTTCTATAAAGTCACATTACTCCACGTGAGGTACTACATCTATTAGTCTTTTTCCGTTGGAACTGTACCCTACAATGTTGTCTGGTGAGGTACTTGTCCTCGCCATCGACTCGGGTTCTATACCAACACTTCGAGAAGGCAATAACAGGATAATACCATATTACCGTATATAGTCGTCTATAAGTTGAATAATACGGGAAACGACATAGATCCTAATCTGCCATCGCATCATACGCCGGCAGATCGTGATGTGTTTGTTCTTCCAAATATAATATTTGTGCCATGTAAAGCTGCATTTCAATGGCTCTACTGACGAAATAGTTTACGGGAAAGCCGGGAAATATTTGTCCCTCTTTATCATATATCGTTAATTAAACGTTTTCACACCTTGCCAGGTATATAATCCAAGGCTGTAAAATTGTAACGCGACGATGACAGTGACCCAGAGATAAACTTTGCCAATTGTAAAGGTAATATGGGGTGATCTGGGGGGGGGGGGTGGTAGCTGGAGATCTCGGCCCATAACGGAGTCGGCCTACAACAAAGTCGGCCCATTACAGATTCGGCCCATGCAAATTTAATTAAGAAATTTCCCCATAACATACTCGTCCAATTCCGAAGTCGGCCTACAACAAAGTCGGCCTTACCCTCCGCTTCGGACCAAAGTTTGTATTTTTTATATCTTGTACGTCTCTTTAACAGCTGTTGTTATTGAACAAGAAATACTCAATCGAAACATGTTATTTACTTACTAATGTATTATAAATGATTACTGAAATAAAAAGTAAAAATATCGCATGCTTTGATCTTTCTTGTCAACTGTTTACTCATTGGAGTTAATTAATTGATATATCAGTAGTAATGGAAAACCAGGTTTCTAGCTCAGAGACCCCCTTTCCCCTTCAAAACACATATATGTTGACATTTTCTTCAGCTCCGATGATGACTTTTACATGATAAAACTTTTTCTGACAAATAAGGGGATCTCTGGTCTAGAAACACTGGTATTCTCACCTATACGTAATTCCAGAATGACTCATCATGTAATTTCCAGAACATATATAACTCTGTTAGGTAAAAGATCGTGGAAATTCCAGAATGACTCATCACGGAATTTCCAGAACATATTATAACTCTGTCAGGTAAAAGATCGCGGAATTTCCAGAACATATATAACTTTGTCAGGTAAAAGATCGCGGAAATTTCAAAGATTACGTAATGGAAATTCCAAAGAACAGTCTAGAAATTATGTAATGGAAATTCCAGAGATTACGTAATAGAAATTTCGCTATAAAAGGGTGCCAGAATTTTTCTCCGTGTTCATTCAGCAAGTGGATCTGTACGTGAGCAGGTAAGTCCTTTCTTATTTTTTTAAAGAATTTCATCACCAATTATTAAAATATCAACAGTAGCTATCAGAAATAATTCATTATCGTGTTTATACAAAAAAAAAATTAATTTTTCCGCTTACTTTTCGATGACATTCAAATAACTCTCATTGCTACCCTGTTGATAAAATACTTACAACCTTTGCAAAAACCTTCGACCGGTTTAGGTCGATATTAATTTTCGAGTATTTTTCTTGACTGATCGGATCATGAAGATTATCATATTTCAGCATAAGCTCATCTCAACTTTTCAAAATAATCAAAATTTTTGCTGTTATCTGATTTTATAAGCGAGAGTTTTATTCTATCAAATTTACTAAAACAAATACCTGAAATTTCATCATTAAATTCAAATGATAATTGCTGGCCATTAACTACTATTTTTTTAAAAATTTTGCTACTAACTCAGCTAACGTTAAATTTTCGAACATTATTTCTAAAGTTTAGACAAAATTAATTAAAGATGATATTGAATATATCACCTCTGGTACTGGCATAGCAACGTATTAATTCCGTCCTCGCAATATCTTTTATCATCAAAAGTACTTAATCCATGTTTTATCATAACATTTGTTTCAAGTTTATGATGATTTGTTCGAATGGCTAATGATCGTACAAAACTAAGACCACCATCTAGTGCATATTTGTAATCATCAAATTTAAAATATTTCTTGACATAATCTCGTGGTAATCATTTTACCTTTTTTTGTTAATTTATCATTATCTAGCAGTACGGTATACATTTTACTTTTTAGTCCAATGAAACACTTGATGATATTAGAGTTCATTTCGTCTTTAAATTTCCCAATTACTTTTTTATTTGTTTCATCATGAAATTTACTGTCGTGTGGATAGTCGGAAAGATCAAACAAATGTCGGTTATCATAGATATCTTGGTAAACATCATTGTTAGCACAGTCGATTCCATATATTTCATAAACCAGCGAATCAGTATATGTAAATAATAAATTACTAGATGGCCATTTATTTTTAACAAAATTATAAAGAAAATCGTTCATGAGCCATTTTGATAAAACTAGCACAGACGCTCGAACATAAATTGGTTTATTAAGTTTTAAATTCGTTTTTCGTTGTTGTATCGCAGCAAGATTTTCATTAAAAATTTTCATACTAACAAAACCATCATCTGGCACAAGTTTATTTCTACGATCCACATCATTAACTAACTCAATATTTACTCGTTTTCGAATATTTCCATTGTTTTTTCAAAGACGATATTGTTCATGAGCTTAAATAAATCCTTTTCAAAATTGTTTTTAGCTACTGCTCTTCTAGAAGCATTTGAGTCAATATAATCTTTCATCCAAGGTGTTTGATTAAACTTTAAAACCCGATAAACTTTTCTTAATACAAGACCAGCATCTACCGCTTGTTTTAGAACTTTATAATGCATAACATAATTTCGTTTATCAAGTAAATTTGGAACAAGTTTTTATAATCGAACTTTGTCTCGGAGATGCTATTTTCTGCTGTCCCAGAGACAATAAATTATAATCAATTATCATTGACTCCGAACAAAACGGATAATCGTTATGTAATTTATGCAACTCTGCAGGATAATCGAGATCAACTTCAACAAAATACGAAGCATCATCTGGTATCTTTTTTCCGTTTCTACTAAACATTAATCTCGTGTAATCCAACGAAATCCACCAAACGGTATTGGCTCTGACATTGCATAACCATATAAATCATTTCCGTCCAGATAGACCATGAAATTTACTGGTTTATCAGGATCATAATTTTTCACGTACTTGTTATTTGCCATAGATACCTTTTTTACAATAACGCTGATACCTTCTCGTATACCTTTTTCAATGAAGTTGAACATATCAACGTCTGTTAATAATTCTATCTCCACTTTACTAAACTTTAACAAAGCATCCCAAGATATCCTAGGAGAAGAATAATACCAACAAGGATCCAATCCGTAATTGTTATAACTCACTCGACAAAAACTTTCAAATACGTCAGCCAACAATAACACATCAGTTTTCAAGTACAAATCATGATAATCACTAAATGTTCTGCAATCAAATTCTTTCCAAATACTTTGAGCATATTTGTACTCTTCTTCTGATACATTTTGAGTTTTCAAACTGCGAATGTAATTTATCTTGGTCAGGCAAAGAAGTTTCATCAAATTTACTCCAGTCGTCTAGATACTCGTACGGAAAAACTCTTTTTTTGTTAGCAAATCTGATTTATTCTTAAAACAATATTTTAGATTATAAAAATCATTACTAGCTTTTACAGAATTATTACAAGTACATCCAACGGAAATAATGTAAACTGCAAACTATCAATGAAACGAAATTTTCCTAACGTCACCGACATATATTTTTCAAAATTATTTGGAATATATTTGATAACGTTATCGAGTTTTAAACGTTTTTTTATATCAGAATCACCAAATGCTTCTACGATGATATAGCTATCATACACTCGGAAAATGTGAATAACAACTGGAATAAAATCTGGAGCATGAAATTTTAGATTACAATCGTTATGTGCTGGTCTACGATATCTACCTGTTATATGACAATGATCATGTACTTTTTTGTTATCGAGGGAGTCAAAGGCTTTTTTACAAATATGACAATATTCCGCTTGCACGTAATCATTTTTTTTTTACTTAGCTGTTAGTTTTATCATAGGAGTAACTATTTTTAATCGATTAAATATATCATCACCTTCGTTAATCAACTGCTTGAGAAGCCAAACAGCGGGATTTTTACCTCGATATAATTTTATTGGTTTTGATAAATTTTGATCAGCACAATATACTACTTTATAAGCTACTCCACATGGAACATGATTTTGAATTTTTCTTGTACTCGATTGCTTAGGGTTATTTTCAGCGCTAAGCACAGGCTGAAATAAACACTCAAAGTCGACGTAAATAACAAAAGGTATCATTAACTTATGATTGTGGTTAACAAATTTTATTATTTTATTTTTTTTTCACCTGGCATTGTTATTCGCTGTACGTCTGAACAATATTGTAGATGTTTTTGTAATTTTCATTGTCGGAACAGCCGTGTAAAGAACGATAACAAAAGTATTTTTTATTTTTATCTTTATTATATTGTCTGCCAACTAGGCCGTTAAAGTTTTTGATCCAAACGTAATGTCCTTTATAGAGCAGCAATTTTATTGTGTTTTGTGTAGCTTTTTCTGAGATGTATCTGGGATAAACATTTTCACGCTTGTCAAGACCAAACACATTAACCGAAACATTATTTTGCCCCTCAAACTTTGGTATTTGATTTTCTGCAACTGGAAAGTTAATGCTATTAAAATTTAATTTTGATACGTGACTAATATATTTGTCAACGCGATCAGCATTTGTTTCTGCTGGAAACATCGCAGAAAGAATAGCCCAGAAACATTTGTTATCAGAGTTCTTTACGTTTATGCAACATTTTTTGTCTTTAATTTTTTGAGGGAGATCAACGTGAGAACTACCGCGAAGTATGTTATATCTTGATGTGTGAAATAAAGCTTCTTTAACAATTTCAAATTTCCAACCTGATCCTGATGCAGCAAGTTCTTCCAATTTTTTATTTTTTTCCTGATGTATTTCATTGGCGACTGAGGAAATATTTGTTCCAGCTAATATTTTTCGTGATTTAGCTGTTAAATATGGTTCGGCAATCTTGTTACTGAAATCTACATTATGTAACTTTAATAAAATAACATGATACTGTACTATTAGTTTGATACTTTTATGTACTGCAAATTCTCGCGTTACAGTGGGATGCAGAAGATGAAACAAATTTGTAGAGTTAAAATTTGCTAAAATATTTTGATTATCAAATTTACAACTGTTATCAAATCCTGCAAAAGCAGTAGCTATCTTTGTAGGTTCTCCTATAAGGCTCATTTTGGCTATATCTCGCAATTTCAACATTGTTATATAGCATTTTGTATATTTAATTGATATCGCTAGTTGAAAAATTAATTCGAGATATAAATTGTTTAAGGTATAATGACACAAAATTTGAGTTACATAAGACTGACGGCAGAGGAACAGGAGGAATAACATGTCCATCCAGTTTATAATAATTATGCTGCAAATGCACTTGGTTCAGTGATTCACGTCAAATAATGTTAAATCAACACCATATGGAATGATAATAAGTGTTAGAGGAGATAATACTGAGAGAGTTGAAATGTTCAGAAAAAAAAATTATTTATACTTTGTTCTGCGGAGACGTACCAGCTGGACAACGAGCTTATAGAGTAAATAGATCAATAAATGATGACAATATTGAAAATTTGTCATTGCACGATGAATTTCAAGCTTACCCCGTGTTCGATTTATATGAGGCAAATATCGAGGAATTATACGAAATATAAAAAAAGAGTATTAGGAAAATAAATAACAGTGGTTATCTCATGGTAAATGACAGAGGAACACTAACAGACCAAGTTAATTATTATGATCATAGATTTGTTTACGAAACGTTTAACGGACATATACCTGATGGCTTAGTAATAGACCACATCAACGGTATTAAAACAGACAATCGTCTAGAAAACCTTGATCTTGTTACTCAACAAGAAAATACCAGGCGAGGATGAGGTGGTGGTTGTAATTTTAAAAATCCTAAAAGACCTATTGTTTCAATAAATTTTAGAAAACGGAGCAAAACTAGTATTTCCTTCAATAACAGCTGCTGCTCGATATTATAAGATAAATTCTAAAACAATAAAATATGTTGCAGATGGCAGAACAAAATCAGCAACATCACAATCAACGTTTGACAGAATCAGCTTTAAATACGACAATTAATTATATTTTCAAGCTCGTTTTTAGTTTAGCAACTATGAGCAAACATTAAAACATCATCTCTATCAAACCTCAGCGTTATTACTGCGCTTTCATTAAGTTTATTTTTTTCTGCTGCTGTTAGCAAAATTTTATTAGAATCACCTTGCATCACATTATCGTCAACAGAATAAGAACTGTACCCCGACAAACATTTTCGCACTGCTTCGGCTAATTCTTTGTAATTTAATATATTAACTTTCTGATGATATTTTATCTCGGTAGTCCTTTATAATAATAAATTAGATAACAAAATATATTATAATATTTACCTATTGAAACGACTTGGTGATATATTCGCAGACTCTCCAGCCAGCGATGTAATCGACAGCGACGATATACCTGCCGGTTATACCGAAGATGACATTTTATTTAACAACGACGACGAACAAAACGAGATCATAGGTGTAGTTGATAAAACAAATTACAGCAGACCGACAACTGGACGATATAATGTTAAGTATCAAATCAAAATGAAAATCTCGAAATTTAATTTTTCACTAGATGAAAATCAGTTTTATTGGCGGCTGATAAAACCCTTTTTAAACATTAAAATTCCAGACCGATAGAAAAATATAAAATTCGACTTTATATTTGTCAATATTTTTAACCTAATGATGATCTCTGACGATCGCAGACAATATCTAATATCGTTATGTACACCTGTAAAATGTAAATCTGTGAAACGTAAGTACGAGGAAATATATAACAATATTATTTCAATATACATTTATTTGGAACCCAGCTGTTAAATTTAACGCTGTACCCGCGCCACTTGACAAGGCTTTTATTACCTTTTTCAAGACAACTTTTCAATAACAAATATATCTTGCTCAGTTTTCTGCAGTTCCTGCTCCCAAAAACTACCGGTTATTGGCTCACCTAGTAAGTCTTTTAGAACATATGTTACAGGTATTGTCAGTAAAACTTTATCAACAACAAATGCTTCTTCGCTCCAGTTTGGGGTAAATCCTTTTTCAAATGTTTATTTCGTCAGAGAAATTCTAACTCGATCACCAACTTTAAATTTATGTCTGCGGTACATGTTTTCATTTGCAAGAATCGGATTTTTAATTGCATCATTTGGTGACATTTATATTGATCTGTGCTTCGTGTTATTATAATTATCAACAATCTGCTGTAGATCGTCGATGTATTTAGTTGTATTTTTAGCTGTCAAATGTTTATGTATCAGCTCATTTAGTGTGCGATTAAATCGCTCGACGACGACACTTTTTCCTTCGTTTCCTGTAACATACTTTTTAAAGTTATTTTGTTCCAGAAACTGCTCAAATTTTTTATTAAAAAACTCCGCTCCGTGATCAGTCCATATATTATTTAGTTTTCTTTCCGTACTAACGATGACCTGTTTTAACGCATCAGTTATTGATGTTCAAGTTTTATCCGAAACAGGTACACTAAACGCGTATTTACTAAAAACATCTATGACGTTTGCGACAACTTTACGTCTCGGAAATTATTTTTTTTTTAGGTTTATGTAGCTCTGACGCCAGATCATTATACAATTCTTTTTCAAGACCTAACTTATATTTTGTTCCTATCATTGTTTGAACTAACCTTCTATCAAATCGTTCTCGCATATTTGTAGGCTCCATATCGCATAGTTCATCTAGCATTACTTTATCACAGTCTGATTTTGAGCTTTCTGCACGAACGTTATCAGGCCGTTCTATATCACGATAACAAATATCATGACGCATCGCTATTGCATCAACTTGATTATAAAGCTCTTGTCCGGGCAGCGGATTATCGTCCCCGTCAAGTTGTTTGTCTAGTGGATTGTACGGCCCAGTTTATGTATGGCCAGGCAATGTCCAGCCTGTTTTTGGTTTTGGTAATTTTCCAATAAATTTGTGGATGTCAATACCGCTGCCAATTGCCTCACGGCGATTGCATGATTGACAGTATATAACAATTTTATCTTGTTCTATGCAAAGATCTTTATCACAATTACAATTACATTTCATTTCATTTTATTCTGTCGCATACAAAATGTTTGATTCTTTTTGTAGGTTTTTAGTCAATTAATCATCTACTAAAAACACCTTGTCAGGGCACATTCCAGCTCCGGATAATTTCTTTAAAAACATACTTTTTTTTCTACCGCAAACAGCGCAAATGCATTTTAACATCGTTCTATTATTTTTTTTCCGTTGTCTCATCCTTATTTGTTGTTTTCATTTTACATTTGAGACAGTATGTTGACATATTCCTTAGTTTAGATAAAATTCATTGTAATCTCATCATTTGCGTGAGAAGGTTGCTTGTCAAATTGCAAAATAAACTTCAAAAAATTAAATTTAGGCTGGGACATCTGTCGGATAAACATAATACAATAATAAGCACAAGCTGATGTTCCAACCGGCTGTAGTTGATTAGATGAGTAATTTATTTTTTTTATAATTTTTAAAAATATATTTTTTTTATAAGATCACTCGGAGGAAGTCCGAACGAATCAAAATAATTATTGTCGTAAACAGCAACCCAGTGAGTTCCGGATCCATCATCGAAGTTTTATATGTTTATGATACGCGAACCACCTGCTGGTACATTATCTAATTAGTCTTTGGAATATATTCCACGAAATCCGAAAATGTCATTCAATTTTTCAATTAGATCGAAATTACTCAACGGAGTCTGGTGCCTAGTAGAGTCATTCCACGTCCTATCCCTAGCAGGTTTGGAATTAGACTGTCTGCTAACCCCTCTTGCAGCGGAGCGAAAGGAATAATTCCTCCTTGTTTTGTTTTTCTTGGCGACTTCATTTTTTTTAGATTTGGACGCTGGCGATTTCTTTTCAGCTGCCATTATATTATTTACTGTTATATAAAATTTGTTTGATTCCGTCTCCAGATACCGCTTTTTAGTTGCTCCAGATACTGCCCCTGACGCTGCTGCTAGTCCAAGTGTTCCTAGTACAGGTAAAATTTTTGGCAAAATTGCAGAAAGTGGTGGTCCAAAAAATCCGCCGTGTTTTGCCATCGCTGTTACTTGTGCAACAGATAGTTTGAGAACAAAGGGTTTTCCCTGATCGAGCCTTTTAGCTGCTGTTGAGTTAACATTACTTTCACTGCGGCGGTGCTGTCAGTCCTCGGAGACTTTATCGTTAGAGAGACAGAATTACGTTTAGCAACAGCTGCTGATAATTTTTTAATTTGGCCGGACGTAAGGTATATTTCTCTAGCTGTGTATTCCGTTTTCATTTTATACTTGTTTGTTAGATTAAACTTGGACAGTCATCCTTCCGTTGGTCGCATCAATTGTCAAGAATCTATCACTGACAACTAGCGCATATACGTTATATTGTTCGGCTGGATCCATACCAAGCGTCCAAGTGACTTCAATATCAACAGTCGATCCAATAACTCGCTCGGAATGTTTTGATATGTCAAAATAAAAGATAGGATACAGTGATCGAAATTCCTCTAATGATATCTTAGATCCACTGTCCGCGTCCTGATATTTTTGCATAGCCTCCATAAGGTACATGTACGGTCGAGATATATTTCTTGTTTCATCGTGAGCAAAATTACATTCGATTGCACGTTCGGGATATTGTCTAGAATTTACTCTAACAAAGATTCGTCTGACATTTGGGTCATCAAATACGGAGTTGTTCATTTCTTTATTATTACGACGTGCCTGTCGTTGAAATAAAACAAACAAATGTCGCGGTAATTGTTGGCTTGACGTAGTTGTAACACGCCAGGTGTAATCAGTTGCGTTAGGAATCACCGTTTGATAAATTCTATTTTGCTGAAAATATATTTTTTTTCGTGTAAGCGGTCAATAATGATTCGAGTTCCATTGTTTTAGCTACAGATGGGGCAACTCGTGGCATCCACGGCGCTAATATTTTAATATCAAACTGTCCTTCAGCTACTCCATCAGAGTGTATTATACAATCGTTTTGATCAGCTCGATCTAAACTGTATGTATGTTTTACTCCGCGAAAAACTTTGTTATATTCGCGGCAAAATCCAAATATTTTACTTAACGGAAGCATCATTGTTATTTGGCGAGATTCTGCGGCAAATACTTTCCTTCGTTATATCTTATATTACGTGTACTAATAACACCGTTTATTAAATTTAACATAGCGACTGCATCTGCGGCATCTGCGGCTGCACTTGGTGGTGTTATGCCAAGATTATTACACGCTTCTGTCAGCGAGACTCTCACAGCGTTGCATCTGCCGCTGCAGCTGGTGGATCAATACCAAATTTTACAGCATTTGCTATAACAAAATTTCTAACGATTATTAGATATGCAGCAGCGTCAGCGCCGTGTTCGAGAGCACCACTTGAAATAAATTCACCAGAGTGAGTATCTCCAATTCCAGTATCTTTAAACCACATCATACTTGTGGCCACTGATGTCGAACAATCATCGCTGAACGAGACGATATTTAGTATTGTACTTGCTATAGACAAGTGTATTGAAATATCTTCCACGGTTTGATTGGCTAGTTGGTACCGTGC
This sequence comes from Megalonaias nervosa, assembly GCA_016617855.1. Lineage (NCBI taxonomy): Eukaryota > Metazoa > Mollusca > Bivalvia > Unionida > Unionidae > Megalonaias > Megalonaias nervosa. The sequence continues at coordinate 59,607 of JAECUM010095739.1, read as the reverse complement.
GCTTTTAAACAAACTCCAACCGTTATTGACAAGTGCAATTTCTGCACCAGCTGCAACGCAGTTTGTAACTGACCACACACTTCTAACACCGCCTTGTGCGGCAACAAAAACACGTCCTCATCTCGCGTGTTAAAAGTTCTGACGCCAGCTTTATTTGGTTCGTTTGAGTTTTCGTCGAGATACTCAATTCTGTCACTGTGTCGTCGGTATCATGTTCTTCGGCAAGATCAAGATAATTTTTGACTGACATTATTTATTCTATGATCCACAGAAAATTTAAGTAACTGGAGCTATTCTTGTTTTCTTTACAAGTTTGTGCATTACCTCTTCACCACGTGGTGACAGTAATCTTTATGCTGTAGCAATCATAGCTCGTTCTCTTTCCGCTGTTGGTACAATATCTGATATTGCTCGTTTTATTTCCGCGTTTGACGATGGTGGGCTGCTTTAAATTTTATCAGCGATCTTTTGTCCTACTGCACTAGCTGCCCCCGTCGAAGCTTTACCTGCGTCAAGTGCAATTGGTGCTACTATACGCTCAATTCCTGGGATGTTTTCAGCTATTTTTGTAAATATATTTCCAAAAAATCCATCTACAATTTTTCTACTATAAAATTTATTTTATCTCATCTTTGTTATTAAATTAGGTTTACAAAATTTACGTGATCGCGCGTAGGCGTAAATAATACGTGACAGTTTAATTGTTAAGATCTATTTGTCGTCCTGACTGATCTGTTAGTTGCATTGTTATGTTTGTGATCTGGTTTTCAGGAGTGATCGGAGAGTATATTATTTGTCGAGGAATAATTTGCATCAGTGAACCAGGCGGAACATCTGGTGAAAAACTATAGATTGTTTGACCTTGACTTCCTAAGCAAAATACGACCCTGTTGCAATAGAGCAATTGATTTACTTCTTTTATGTTAACCGGTAAATCTCCATCATACGATATACTTTGCTCTGTAACACTACCGCATCGTTGGTTTTTAAATCCTAGCAACGACGCGATACTACTAGCTGATGAAAAATCGATTATCAAATTATTTTTAATGTGATTCTGGCTCGTAGCGTGTTATAGTTTGGATTTAATTCAAAATTGTCTGCGGCAGTGTATTTTGTTATGAGCTCTCTTATAGTTTTGTTGAGATCAGTTACATTATATGCTCCCTGTGGTATTTTGACTGATACCCAAGCACCAGAATTAAATGTAATGTCGTCATTGACGTTTGTTTTTACATTTGCCATAGAATGCAATACCGTAGCAGAAATCAATCCGATTTCGTACTCTTTACCAGGATCTAGTATTATTGGTGGATTGTAATAGACAGAAAAGTTTGCGCTGTTTCTCTTCGTTTGTGATGAATCAAGCAATAGTGTTGTTGACATTTATAACAAAGTTGTTAGATAAGATAGCTATGTAAAATTTCATACTCGTCTGATGTCAGTAATTTACTCGATCTAAGATTATCTAATATGCCTATGATTTCGTTGTCGATTTCAATGCTTTCATCACCTGCTTCTTTTGATGATATTAATAAGTCGGTCAACCAGCTCGGCGTTTGATGTAAAAACTTTAACGCCAGATCCAGTGGTTTCCTCTGGTATTGTTTTATCTCGTCTATTTTCGTACTGATTAAATAGTCTTTTGAAAGTCCAACCTTTACTATAACCTCCTGGTTTATTTCGATACTGTTCTGCTGTCATACATAAAACCTCAGCAATAATTCCTTCTCTTATAGCATCATATATTTTTAATAAATTCTTTTCATCTCTTATTTTTTTTATTTCCTCATCAGCGTATAAACCAGATTCTATAATGTTTGTTAATTTTTCTGTTAAATTTATATTCTCCTTCTGGCCAATCTCGAATTTTGTTAATGTCCTTGATATTATGTCTACTAATAAAATTATCGTATTCTTCGTCTGGTATTTTAATACGTGCATTTTTTCTATAAAATCTTATCTGATTTTTGATAAGCATTATTTCCATGGTAGATTCAGCTATCATTTTTTGTTGCTCAGTTAATTCTTTAGTTTGCTCCGATAAATTTTGTATCAACCTTCTTAACTCGGCTAGACTAGCCGTCAATCTTGCAAGAGCCTTGTTTATTAATTTGTCAAATTCAGCCTATCGTGCAACAGGATCAGTAATATTTCTAACCAGCTCCTCTACAATTTTTTAGTTTCTTCTTTCGATCTTTCTCCTAGTAAACCTAACAACCCTTTTTCTTGTATTTCTTTTACTTCCTCTGGAGATAATGCTGATATTTATGGTTGTTTACCGAGTACTGCTTCGGTAACAGGTTTAAAAAGTTTGGTGGTTTCTTCTTCTACAACACGTTGTCATTGACGTGCTTCTTCCACTTTTTTTCTTAAAAGCAGCTCGAGTTGTAATAAATTTCTTTAGTAATTCAATTTTTTGTTGATGCTTGTCCATTGTTTATTTTTTATACGCGATATAAAATGTGTCTATAGAAATGTGTCGATATAACAACGAAACATTTTAGCTGGATCACGTGCCAGTTTATCAAATAAAATGAAATTGTACTTGTCTTTAGTTGCTCGATGATATATTTCAATAAATTTATCTTTTGTTACATCACCACATTGCTCGTTTGCAATATTTCTCACATCAACATTATCTAGTCCAGGAAACAGTATAAAACATCCCGTATTTCGCCTAATAAATCTGTCAACGTTGTAAAATCCTTGCGCAAGATAAATCGAATTACATTTTTTTTAACGCGATAGTGAAAAGTAAGATTTAATCTTGTTCATCTCCTCGTTGTTTAGCGGAATATCGTCAAATACAATTATTTTATGTTTGGGCGAATCAAGTTCGTTGACAGGGATTAATTCGTCTGGTTGCCTGATCATAAATATATCATCGCCAGCGTCAAGCTCATCAAGAAGTTTATAGTTGTATTCGCGTAATAACTCGTATTTGTCTTGTTGTGGATTAATTGTGTAAATATATACCTTATCGTAGTTAAACTTATCGTTGAGTAAGAGATTTAGCAAAAGGTTTGTTTTACCAGAGCCTGTACGACAAACAATAAGATAATGACAATCTGGAAGTTCGTTATTATGTTTATGTTTGATTAATCGTTCGGTGTCAAAATTTAATATCGTTGACATCGCCATTGTTGTTATATAATTTTATGTTATATAATTTACATAATATGGCCTATTACACAAAGTTTGGAACAGCACTTACAGGATCTATTTCCGCTGACGAACCAATAATAACTGATACGTCATCGCCAGTCAAAAAACAAACCGGCGACACAATGACAGGAAACCTATTTATGTCAAATCAACGAGTTCTAGGTTTAGAAACAAATTATCCGCCAATAAATGTTGTTGATGCACAAGCTGTTAGTTATGCACAACTAAAAACGATCGATAATAACAAACTATCACTGACAGGAGGAACTTTGAGCGGTAACTTGGATATGTCAGGAAAAATATAATAAATTTAGAAACAGCGTATCCGCCAAGAAATTTAAATCAAATACAAGCGGTAAGTTATTTACAGTTGAAGTATGTTGATGATAACATGCTTGATAAAACCGGTGGAACTGTTACAGGTTATATTAACATGTCAAGTAAAAAAATTATTGGGTTAGAAACAGAGTATCCACCAGCAAATGTTGATAGCACACAAGCGGTGAGTTATACGCAACTAAAATCCGTTGACGATAACAAGCTCGATAAAGCTGGCAACACAATGACAGGTAACCTTGTAATGAGCAATAACTTAAAAATAACTGGATTACCGACAACATCACCACCAGCTAATGAGACTGATGCTATTAGTTACGCTCAGTTAAGAGGAGCACTTGTTCCGTATTTAAGACAATCCGGTGGACCAATGTCAGGTAATATAAATATGAGAAACAACAAAAAAACTACGACATATGTTCCAGTTAATCCTAAGGATCTGACAAATAAAGCGTACGTTGACAGTGTGTTTAGTGTGGTATAAAACGAACCAAAAACAATGTTGGGTATATTCCAACACTTTTTAAGGCAACTGATAACCGAGTTGGATTTGAGGTAAGCGCATCATCATATTATCCTGAAAATTATCCTTATTATGCTTTCTCTGATAGACAAGAATGGACTACTAACGGAGAAGTTGAAAATTTTTGGATTAAAATTAAATGTCCCATTGCAATTGCTGTTTGGCAATTTCATTTGCGAGGTCGATGAAACTCTAGTGTTGGTCGATTTATAATTGGCGATTGGAAGGATGAAACGATGATATCGACTGGGTAATATTATACAGTACAACAGACACTTATATTTCAACAACACAATATTTTACGATTCCGACAGAAAAGACTGTCAACAGGTACTTGTATTTTCGAGTTTATGTTATCGATGTTGAACATCCGTTTCCAGGACTGACAGCATTTCAAATATACACACTTGATGATCAGATTTAATCAAACGTTATAAAATAGATGATAATGTAATTATTTACAATCATTGCGAGAGAATTTTATGATAATATTTTTAACCCCAAAATAGGTGTTGGGGACAAATCACTATCAGCACGTGTGATAAATACTAGGAAAAAATTTTCAATTCCAATGATAAACTCTCCATTGTCAGAAGAAGAAAAAATTTTTATTCTCGTTATGCATATGCGAAGACCACAACTATTGAAAGCAATAGAAGACTTTGATGTGATAAGTAGTTACTGTCATCCTAATGATTGTATAGAAGAACATAAACAAACTGAAATCCTGCTAAAAAAAAAAATATTGCTCGAGCTTAATTTTGAAAATCTAGATTTGATAATAAAATCGAACTTAATAAAAACACAAGCTTATGGTGAAGCAGTAAAGGAAAAAGAACGAGTAAACAATAGCCATGATGACCTCGACAAACTAGCGGAATCTAAGATAATAGGAATAAAAAGGAACATGAAGTTATACAATAGTTTTTCAAGACGAAAATTTTTTAAACATCTCGGTATATACTACCACGACAAGGAAACCCTAGTTAAAGTTGTAAGAATGACGCCGGATACGGAGTTAATTATAAAAGCGTACTCGAACGCACTTCTACCAATGATGCGTAAAAAAAACCCCAGAATTTGATCCGATTATTGTTCACAAATCTCTAGCGATAATCACAGATTTTGACAATGAAATTAGTAATCTCAGCGATGATAAGCGAGAAAAGTTTTTTAAGGAAGTCAATCGAACAAAGTTTGGTGTAGGGATTGGTTCTTATTACGACATAGGTGAAGAACATGATGTTCCACTTCCATCACTCCAACGCTCTAGACAATTATCATTACGAGATTATTACAATGAAGTCGAGAAAATGTTCACAAAACAATACGAAAAAGTAAGGCTTAGAGTAAATACTTTTACTCAAATTACCTTTCTTGGACGAAAATCACTCCAAAAATTAATGCTGATAAATTTCGTAGTCGCATATGCAATTATCAGACAATATCTTGTCCTCAAAAATTTTACTTTGAATCAAATAAGCCAGGTACTTGGGTTTATTGATGAAACAGAAACAGAAAACGGTAATTTAGTAAATGAAACAGATTTTTATGAACGTTTGATTCCTACAGTTGGTTAAAGAAAAATGAGATATTGACAGATGAACGATATAAGGATACTTCGTCAGATGTTTATGACAAGTATGGAGATTTTATAGCTGATCCTAACAATAATAAGTTTCGTGAATTTCTTGATTCAATTGTTGGTGATACAGTTTTTGATATTGTATAAAACTGTAAACAAATATTGTATAATGAAAAAACAGATCATCGATTTCAATCCTATTTCAGAAGAAATTCCAAAACAAGATGTTGAAGCTCTAATGCAATATAACAGATATTATCATAAAAATCTCTGGTGTGTAAAACAATGTTACAAGTATTACAGTAGAATACTTCGAGTAATATCATATTCACCACTGCTGATGACAAGCTCTGGTATAAAAACCCATTTTTGTTAATAATATCTGGTGTTGGTTTTTCTCTTTCAACGGCGTGTAAAAAAATTGAGCTTCGACTTGAGACTAAAAAAATGCTTGTAAAACAGCAAGTATCACTTACAAAAAATTACTTGATCAGATACGATCTTACTTGCGAGGTATAAAATATGATATGGGCGACTTAATACGAGAGTTCCGTATTACTGACAGTATGTTGACATATATTCTACCAATGAGAGTTAACAAGTATGAAAATAATTATCAAAAAAGTATGGTGATGATATGGTATGAAATTTTATCTAAACTCTAGAAATAAAATAGTCTTAAACAATACTTTTACTTACCTGCTCACGTACAGATCCACATGCTGAATGAACACGGAGAAAAGGTTTGCCTGCCTTTTATATCGTTATAACGCCTGCGCGAAATTTCCATTATGTAATTTCTAGAATGTTCTTTGGAATTTCCATTAGGTAATCTTTGGAATTTCCGCGATCTTTTACCTGACAAAGTTATATATGTTCTGGAAATTCCGCGATCTTTTACCTGACAGAGTTATATATGTTCTGGAAATTCCGTGATGAGTCATTCTGTAAATTCCACGATCTTTTACCTAACAGAGCTATATATGTTCTGGAAATTCAGTGATGAGTCATTCTGGAAATTCCACGATCTTTTACCTAACAGAGTTATATATGTTCTGGAAATTACGTGATGAGTCATTCTGGAATTACGTATAGGTGAGAATACCAGTGTTTCTAGATCAGAGATCCCCTTATTTTGCCAGAAAACGTTTTATCATGTAAAAGTCATCATATGAGCTGAAGAAAATGTCAACATAGATGTGTTTTGAAGGGGGAAGTGGGTCTCTGAGCTAGAAACCTGGTTTTCTATTACTACTATATCAATGTAGTCATGTAGGCGCATTTACTCCGATTTCATTAGATATTACTTGTTGTTCTACATATTAATACTAATACATCCTAATCAAATCTATTAAATCCTGGTGGTTGATGTTCAACATCTTAAATGTCATCAAAAAAATGTCCAGACCAACATTGTTCATCATATGGACTTTTTACAGGTATAAAATTTCGTCTAAAAAGGGTACGTTGAACATTTATTGCTTATAATAAATTTATATAAATATTTAATTATGGTTAGTACGGAAAGGATGTATAAGACGGGGCAATGAAGGGCAAAGATACAAACTTTTACACTAAAATAATACATAAGAATTTGAAATGCTTGCTTTGTCTTGGTGTTTATTTAAAATAAAATAATATCTATTTAACTCATTTTATACTGCTGCCTTGCATGGAAAGAGACGGTTTAAACTTAGAATACTGGAAAATATTTAACGTTCATACAAAAATTTACGGCATGCGGATGGAAAGTGTGATTATAATCCGATTACACGTGTCAACACATGTTTACAATCACATGTAGTAGAATTGACACGTGCTACCTTCAACTCAATTAACAATTTAGAGAAGCTGGGCAACGACAGCTTCAACATGTTGATTATGCTGTATATAATTTAATTAATCTGAGATTATATTTTACCCACTATATTTCCATTGCAAAATAAAGGAATCTTGAAAGAAGCCTACAAAGAATAAAAAATGAAATGACCATTGAATAAAGAACATTACATCCACATTACTCAACTCGTGGACTCTGTGTATGTGAACTTTTTAAAAGTGTCAATCTTTACATAGTCAGCAGTTCTTGAATATATGTCACATGACAGTTGATTGGCAGGTGCCTAGGTCAATGGTCCTGTTGCCATTGCTTATTCTGCATTAGGCTGTACAACTTTATTGAATTCGTCTTTAACTTTGTCTAGGATGGCGGGATTTGATAGGATATCCAGTGCTGTCATTGCTAACACCTTTCCCTGAGCCAGAGTAAAGGGCTGAGCAATACGATCACCTAGAAGAGTAAAAAAAAATACATTATATATATATATATATATATATATATATATATATATATATATATATATATATATATATATATATATATATATATATATATATATGTGTGTGTGTGTGTGTGTGTGTGTGTGTGTGTGTGTGTGTGTGTGACATTCAACAGGATATCAGTAACAAACCCCCCAAAACCCCACCAAAAATGTCGAAAATAAATTGAAAGAAATGCCCTTGATACAAGCCATGTACAGGATATTGTGTAAGTGCATCAAGGGATTGATACAATGTATAATATATTCGACACAAAGCAAACGAATATATTTTTTGCATGGTCATGTTATGAAAATGTATCAGTGCATTGATACAATGCACAACGCGTCCTAACCGCTCCGGTGGCCTAGTGGTTAGAGCGTCCGCCTCGGATACGGGACGTTGCGGGTTCAAACCCCGGCCGAGTCATATTAAAGACGTATCAAAATGGTACTAACAACTGCCTCGCTTGGCGTCAGCATTAAGAGCTTAGTGTTAGGACTGGTCGGCCTGGTGTCAGAATATTGTGACTGGGTGGGGCATCATGCTACATATCTGCGGCATAATGCCCCAGTTCTAGATATCACTATAAACTGCCACACTGCAAAGATTGCAGCCATATGACTGAAAAATTGTTAAAGCAACGTTAAAAATCCAAATCACACACACACACACACACACACACACACACACACACACACGCACGCACGCACGCACGCACACACACACACACACGGAGCGTCCCGTTTTAATTATTTCATAAATCTGATATGATTACTTAAACTATTATGGTCTGGTACATGCGAGTGAAATAGAGTTCCTCTTCTTCTCTCAAAATATTCATTATGGGTAAATAACTCATATAAAGGAAGGAATTTGAAGCTTTCTTCTTAACAGTTATAAAAATATCTGTTCATTTATAATAATTTGAGATCTTCTGTTCTTGTTTGTCATTCTCTTTTTTAATTCGTTTCTCTTTGGACCTATGTAAGAGGCACATTTCACACATTTCAGTGCATAAATCACATATTTAAATGTGCAATCTATATCCAGTTTAACTTTAAATATTTTACCGTTTTTTATTTAACAGTTTCCTTCTATTATATTAGAATATGGTTTTCATCTACTCGTAACGCCTTTGGTAACTAGGCTTTGCTTTCAGTGAAGTTAAATATAAACCTGCTAAGAATTATTTTTTTTCCATTTTTGAGCCGTCTCTTACTATCAGGGCCGGTCTTAGACCGACTGGACCGATTAAGCCCAATCGGGCCCCGTGTTAACAGGGACCCCGCGCGTTAGCAATTTTTAAAAATACATCTAAGGAAGAGAAAGTAATTTTAAAGCGATGGAAGAACGTTTTAAGGTCAATATCATATAAAACGTGTTTAAATGTTTATTTCCAAATGCCTTGCTCACGGTGGACCCCGCTAAAATGGTTCAAATCGGGCCCCACGTTTCCTAAGGCCGTTTCCGGCTTACTATTATTTTTTTTCTCTCCAGACCATTTATCATTTTATCACAGTGTTGAAGTAATTGTTCCAATTTTCGTATCAGTGGGCCGTCATTAGTATTCCGTGGGTTACAATACGTAATTTTAAAAATTTCCGTTTTATGATTGGTTAGTCGTTTCATGGTTATCTCCCTCGATTGGTCCATTTCTTTTTTGCTCCAAGTGTTCTTTAATTGACAATCTGATTAAAATCAGATCTCCACTCTCCTACGTGAAGATCTGACAAGGACCGCTTAGGTGTCATGTTCTGGTGACCTATGTTATTACCATAATCGCTAATTTTATCAGCCAATCAGATGAAGTCTTATACCTTCGCGTTTGGGAGACTGTGCAATATGGCCGAAGAGCAACAATGTGTGCCGAACGATTTGATTCACTTTCTGAAAGCTGCATTGGATAATTCAAAGGTCAACAGAACATGATCGCTGTCAGATCTTCACGTTGGACAGTGGAGATCTGATTTTAATCAGACTGCCTTAATTGATAATTTCCTCTGAGTAGTTTGGCATGCGAATATGTTGCTGTAATTCTACGAGTTCCTTTCTTGTGTATGTATGTCCTGTATAATTGTTATCACTCTTGATGCAATATTAAAAGGAACGTTCATTTTTATGTATTTTGCGTGACAGTATTAAAAGGAATTTTCACTTTTTGGTGTTTTGTGTGACAAGATTTCAAGCTGAGATAATTATTTGTATCGAGTGGATTACTAGAAATCTCAGTGGGTTTCGTACAACTTGACGAGTATATGGGTTCCAGATAATATTAACGAGTATATGGGTTCCAGATAACTTGACGAATATATCCAGGAATGGAATACTTATTTCACTCTCATTTTTGTAAATTTTATGTCTGGATGTAAATTATCAAGAGTCTGAAAGTATTCTTCCGTTTATTCCATATTTGGGGCAGTCTTTTTCAAATCCCTTCCAGTTCTTTCTCTAATAATCGCCAAATTATTTTCCGCATTTGCCCTTCATTCTGTAATTTATAGCCTCTTCCAAGTACTTTAAGACCAGTGTAGCATAAGTTGGTGCCACCATAGTGCCCAGAAGAAAACACATTGCGAGTATTAGTTTAAGGAACCTGGCTATAAATTCATAATTTAGTCGTGTATACGTTTTCACTTTTTTTAATTCCAAGTTCATATTGAATATTTGTGTACAAGTTGCTATATCAAAATTAGCGAATGCCGATCTCTCATTTACGAGGTCTGGTAATTGGTCGAGAAAATCAATATCATCCCCACTAATAAACCACGAAATTAAAAAGTACAGAAATGACCTATATAAAGTAGATGAGGATTCTTTAAAGAATTTTGAACATTCAAGTAACATTTATGACCTTCCAAATCCACAAAGTAAAACCATCACAGAAATTCGACAGCAAATTTGGAAAATGCAATAATAGACAAGCCTATAGATTTAAATTTCGACCTGTCTTAGGAGGATCTAATAGTTGCAAACAAAGACAAATATTTAAAACCACTTTGAAAAGAAGTTCCTAGTTTCATAAGTGAGGATACTGATTTTCTTAACTAAATACCGGACATCGTCAATAAGGGATTAACCCTCGCTACTTTTTTGATACATAAGGTACGTAGGTAATGTATTAAGATCCGAAGATAGATGGTGCGAGTTTGGAGAAAAAGGTAGAAAATACTTTTTAAGTCTTAAAAAAAGAAATGATGTCCATAAAAGAATAAAAGAAATGATTTCAGATGATGAATAAATATATCAGATATTTTAGAAGCTCAAAAAGCAGTTTTATGTGGAACTGAATAAAAGTTGAATTTCTCAGCGTGATCTTGATGATACAGAAAGCTCAAAATAGATATTTTAATCACAATATTAAACTTAGTCAAGAGGGAAGAAGCCACGCGAGGGTCCACTTGCAATTAATGAATACATCTAGTCAATAAAACAGATGAAAATTTTGTTTCAAGAAAGTCTCATATGGATTCGCTACAGAGTTCTATTAAAAACAAAATACATTGTAAGGATCTACGTAGATCAATAAAGTGTGGATATAATGTAGCAATACTTTCAGATTTCAAGGAGGTATCATATATTTACCAAAGGTAAAAACGACCGATGATGCAATAAAAATTGGGGGCATATATCTCTTTTAAATATTGATTATAAGATTGCTTAAGGAGCTTTTGCAGTTCGGATTAGAAACTAAATTTTCCAAATAAAATATGTTTCTTCGAGAATACTCATCCAATCATAATACCTTAGGAGAACTACTACTACCTTGTAAATCCAGTCCTCCCAGATACTACCTTTAGCTAAAGGGAGCTAAATGTTGTCTGCCGACCTATGTGGCAGTCAGGCAGAGTGATCTCCCCTTACGTATAAAACTTTACGGCCAAGCCAAAGAATATTGGAGCGGAAGGCACGCTTTCTATGGGTGTAACTTTGTGGAGGCCGGGAGGGTGTATGTGTATTATGATTGGGTAAGTATTCTCGAATAAACATATTTTACTAGGAACATTTACTAGAAAAATACGTTACTAAATGATAATACCTGAGAAGAATTGATAAGAGGTGGTGGGGAGGTACATCCCCTTACCCAGGAGATACCATCTCTGGTCACCTAAGGTATGTGAGACAGCTTCTAGGTAACCGGACTGGAGGGGACTCCATCTGTCGGGACGCGGCTTCAAACAGGGAAAAATTTTCCCCCGCAAATTCAGCGGAAGTCGTAAAGCCGCGTCTTAAGAAGCTGTGGATCGACCTGGAAAGGTGACCTATTGAGCTGCGGCTATAGATCCTACCAGATTGAATCGGGTCCTCTGAGATGACATATCTTGGAGATAAAAGCTAGAGAATGTGGACTCCGATCTCCATCCCACAGCCTGAATGATGTCCGTTAGCGAACAGTTCCGATCTCCCTCGACCCTCTAACCCTGTGAGTCGAAATGCATAATAAATTCGTTTGAGCTGTGGTGATTTCTCTATATTTTGAGCGATTAACCAACGTAATCCAGGACGATATAGTCTGTTTTGATACACCTTCCCGACCTTTTATGAGACGTAGAAAGAGGCGTGATCTCCTGCGATGCAAAGGTTTGTTCTGTTAAGGAACCACTTGAAAGCCCAAACTGGGTTTTGTAGGTGGCCTTCAGCTGATGTATCCGGACTAGACATGACGAAAATCTGGTTACCCGTGGAAGGAAGCCGGTTCTTGGCATGAAAGAAAATGCCGTCGTGAGTACGGCTTACCTGTCTTGTCGGAAGTGCACGTAATTTGGGTCTGCTGATAGGGCATATATTTCACTAATTCTGCTTGCAGTAGCTAACGCCATGAGGAAGTAGATCTTGTATGAAACGTGTGACAAAGATGCCCTTGAAAGTGGCTCAAATATGTCATGTTCAGCCAGTTGATACTCAAGATATGATTCCACATTGGGAATAAGGCTAACGGTTATGGTCGTGTATACTCAAACTTGGAGAGTAGGTCGGATAAGTCCGTGTTTTGTCCGATATCCTCTCTTCCGTGATGACAAAATGTGTCAGCGATCGTGGAGCTGTAACCTTTCAATCCTGTTCAGCGCGAACTTTCTCTCTACGAGGAACCAGAGGAAATTAGCTCTTGCGTTATAGATGCCTGGAGAGGTATGGTTCGTTTGTGCACCACTGGGTGAAAAACGTGCCATTTGTCTTCGTATGCTTTCAGAGTAGAGGATCTTCTTGCTAGAGCGATTCTCTCCACGACTAGTTGCAAGAACTGTTTATTTCTGAGGGTCTGTTTCACATGATCCAGATGTACAGGTTCTGTAGCTCTGAGTAGGAATGAAACAACTGCCGTCGTGGTTGTTTGAGTAGATGAGGGAAAATCCGAAATCTCCGGGCAGTTCTCGTTGCGAGATTGATGGGATCGTTGATCCACGATTTCTACCATCCGAGTGGTGCAATGAGGATAAAGTAATACTCTGATTCTTCTGCCCTATAGATCACTTTCTGGAATCAGAGGTGTTGGATGGAAGGCGTATGCATCCAGGCAGTTTCCAATCTATCGATAAAGCATCGACTTGCCTGTGATTTGAGCCCGTGGCTGGAGATACGAAGATTGGGTGTTGGTATTCTACCTTGTCGCAAACAGATCCACCAACGGTCGGTACCGTCGGGTACTTCTCTGAATGAAACTGTGGGATGAAGGGACTATTCTGTTTGTATAGTCGATTGTTCCGGTGATAAAGCTTCGGCTAGTACGTCAGAAGTCCTGAGATATGGTGAACTTGTATGTGGATTTGTTGTTGACAACACCATGTTAGAAAGTTCCACACCAGGAGGCAAAGGTCTTGGGACTTTGCTCCTCCTTGTCCTTTCAGATATGTCACAACTGTATGACTTGGTTCCCCCTTGTCGTTTAGAGATTAAGTCACCACTGTTGTCGGACAGAATGCGAACTCCCTTGCCATGCAAATATTCCTACAATCAGCAAAATGCTTTCACTATGGCCGTAATCTCCAGAATTATTGATATTAAGATGTCGTTCCTGAGAAGAGTATGCACTGCTGGCTTCCCGAAAGGATGGTTGTAGGTAGGCTCCCCAACCTTCCGTTCTTGCATAAGTTCAGACTTGTGTCTCGGGCGGTTGTACTTGTAGATGTATACCCGCAATGAGCCAGGTTAGGCTGCCCCAATTCCGCAGATGGTGCCTCAAATGTGTGCAGATGGTGAGAGGATTGTCCAGTGGGCAAACTTTAGGACTCCGTTCGAGCAAAGGAATCATTTACAATGAGCACGTAGGAATGCGACCTAGGACCATGAGGTCCACTGTCGCGTTAAGCAAGCCTAATAGGCGAAGGATTTCAATGCCAGATCCTGAGGGAGATGAAATATGCTACCATTATATTGAACTCCATATCTAGGTAAACAAATTGTTGAGATGGTGATAGGTCGGATGTTTCTTTGGTGACGGCATTGTCAAGATTGGTAAGAAGGGTTATCATGTCTTGTTAGATCTAACTCACTGATGTTTCCGCAAGATGTCATCCAGGTAACTTGCTGTGGCCGTCATAGAAATGGTCGGAAGGTTGATCTCCCCGTGGCATCAGATAGTGTAGAATAGATGACAACACTGGAGAACAAGCAACATCATCTTGGTTGCATGATGTGAGGCTAAAGTCCCTTGTAATGCTTGAGTCTTAGCTGGCGAAGAGTGACGAGGTCTGTCGCTCATCAAACTCGAAGAACACCCTGAATTAGAAACCGTGACTTCGAGACAATCTCTTAGTGAAGAGTCTCTTCTCGTGGTAGAGTGTAGAGAAATTACGAAGCGAGATCTGTTGAGGCGTGAGAAACTATTCGTGACATCCTGCCGAATGACTGTATGGAGGTAGTATGAGGTTTGGCTGGTCCGTACACATGTCTGCAAAAGTCGGGTTTGACGTACTGGACGCCGGGATGCTAGTGACTGAGCCTGTAATATTGATGTTTAGCCCTTTGTGATCGTTAGCATATGGCCTAGGCCGGTCGCAACGGAAATAGAACATCCGTGTGAGGAGGATATCGTTATGATCATCAGTTGGGACGGGTTATGGATTTTTGATCCATTTAGCCTGTCCGTATGCCTGTTGAATACGAGAAAACTTGACTGTTTGTAAGCTCTGCCTCGCTGTTCCGCCATAGGAATCAAGACGAACCGCGAGAAGGCAAAGTAGACAGTTGCTAAAAATGCTTAGTCCTGTGGTGGTGACTTGGGTGCCGGAGCTTCCTGGCTAATGGGTAAGTTGATTTATCCCCCTTGTACCCAGAAATTTTCACACTCAGGAAAGATCAACATGCAGAGTGGTGACGTCTTTATCCTGAGCTGTGTGTATTTGCGCTTTACCCATTGTTCTAATCTGTAATACAAAATAGAACAAAATGTACAAAACTGTAGCCCTGCACCTGTCTTTATAACGCAATGTCCGTGCAGAGCTAAATCTTTAAAAAGGTGACCCAGAAATTGATAACAGTCTAATAAAGCAATGAAGCATACAGGTGAAATATAATGACAATATCACCTGTAAGGGGGAGAAGTTATAAACCTGTGGACCTGCACCTGTGATATCTGAATACAGTGTGGGCGCAGAACTATATCAAATGATGGTAACCTGAAAAAAAGTGATAGCAGACGATCTCAATTACAATGCTACCTGTATGGAAGGTCGAGGACGGCATGTACAGGTAGTATCATTGAAGCATGACGTTCCAATGTTAATGATGCCGTGGTAAAGGAAACTCACCTGTATGTAACAGAAATGACAGAATTAGACATATATAAGGAGTTTCTTAAGGGCATAAAGATATGTACACATATAGATAATGTAGCCCGAACCTTATCTTGTGAAGTCACAAAGACTACCGGTGCGAGTGACTAAGTGCTCTTTAAATATGATGGAATGCCGATGTAGATAAACATGACTCAAGTATCGCCTATAAAGCATGCATGAGCAGGACGAGTCTGAATAAACCGTGTATAGAACGCTGACCTGTACTCGTCCGAACAGAGTGGAAGCAATACAGAAATGTACACAAATGTCTACGTTACACACAAACAAATGTTCACATAAATGGGAACTGAGGCACAGTTTTAGAGACGTACAAAGTAGGTGCGACAATATCCATTATGAGGCAATACTTGTTGGGAAAACTGCCCAGTGACCGCCAGTACAAGTAAGAATATTGAAGTTGACGCCAGTACGCTACGAATGCCTTGGAATGAAAACTCACCGACATGTGCCCATTCGTAATGGAATTACACATAAATCAGGAGTTTCAATAAGGGCTAGAGACTTGCACGCACAAAATAGTTATAGCTCGATCTGAATGTGAATTCGCTTACGCTATCCATGCAAGTACCTAAATGTGTGACGACGACAAAGTGTTAGCAAATTGTAAAGGCAGAACCTTGTCGTGATAGGAACAAAAAAAAGTTGGAAATATAGATGGAGTATACTTTCTGTAGAAGTGAAAAACTCCTCTAACTTGTAATGGTATATCTTCCACGTAGATTATTGCTTTTGTGAGGTCTCTCGTGACGAGTGCGTGCTTCTTGGCACGAGCGGAAGCAGTAACTGATGTATTCTTAGGCTTTGCCGCTAAGTCTTATACCGACTGGATTTGCGAGGCAGTAGTACTTCTCTTACGGTATTATCATTAGGTAACGTATTTAAAGAAGGAAGGTTCTTCCACCATGCTATCGCTGATACTCAAAAAGGATTTATGAAGGGTATAATAGCCAGAGAAAACACAAGGTCATTAAAAGATCTTATGGACAAACTAGAGAACGAAAATATATATGGCTTATAATATTATTACTGCTGATACACTTTTCAAAAATTGATTAAATTAATTGGCGCTTTGTGGACTAAGCTTTACAATCCATTAACTTTGTTGATTCTGTTTCTAAATGGTTTAAATTGTTTTGTGATAACTATAAAGTTTTTTACTTGAAAGATGATGTTGCCAAGAAGATACCTTTTTCTCGTATTTGTTTCTCGTTGGTGCTGCGGTATTAGAGATAAATTTAAAACAGAATGCGAATGTAGGAGTCCTGATTTTTGATATAAGTGAGTATGAACTGGTTTTTTCTTTGTATTTTTCTTCTTTTATTTTTTGTTCTATAGTCTGAGTTTAAAAGCAAAATAACACAAAGACTATTTTTATTTAAATAATAGATCTCGCCATAGATCGATATTTTCTAATTTTACAATCCTCCGCATCGATCGTTCTCAAGATTTACAATAATGGTGGAAAATAATTACCGGTAGAAATTAAAAGCTGCAAAAAGAATATTGTCTAGCTGGGGTCAAAACATTTTTCAGCAGCTGGTAAGGTAATTGTTGTAAAAATTCGTGCTCTGACTATATTCATATATCTTTTTTTCAGCATTTCCAAATTCAACATGAAAGATGAAACAGAATGTAACTGTACTTTATTTCAATTTATATAGGGTTTGTAAGATAGAGGGAATTAAACGTGATATCTTAGTAACTCCTGAGAACGAGGAAGGGCTAAATATGAATCACATTTGTTCCTTCACTAGGTGAAAACACATAAAATGGGTTAAAAGATTTCTGGAAAATACGACGGATCGTAGCAAAATTTAGTGAATACAGCTATATTGATGAATAAAAAGGATATTGGAATTTAGAAAGAAGTTAGAAGAATTCGGAAAAGCTCATTAAACAGTTTTTGGAGTATGCATGTGTATGGTCTTTCCCAACTCTTAGTTTTAATATACTTAAATGTTTCTGCTTGTATCCTAAATGTGTATTTGACAACCTTTCCGCATGTATACTTTAACCATTCGTGGCAATTGAATTTTTGGTACAGAATTTTTAGAATCTAAATTAAATTGTTATATCTTTTTAGCATCGAAACAAGACTTTACATATCTAGTAAAATTATTAAGACAGCTTGTATGCGTGTATATTTTATGTGTAGGTTTGGTTTGGTTTGGTTTGGTACTTTAAGGCACTGCAACACAAGTGGGTTATTTAGTACCCAGACAATTGGAGTAAAGTGACTTGCCTATAGACATACCAAGTAGTTGACCCAGACTGATCTGATGGCACGATTCGAACCCGCTCCGTTTTGGTCATGAATCCAGCACTCTACCCACTGAGCCACCATTCCCCATATGTATGAATGCATATGTGTATGTATGTGTTTGAATGTGCATATGCGTATGTGTGTTTGTTAAAGTTAACTGTTATTTTCTTGTTTATACTTGGTAACATAGCTCAGTGAACTAATGTTTCTTACAACATAAATGCAATTGGACTCCAGAGCTCAGGAAGAAGCTGCTCAATCACTCGTGCCTGGGACCAGTAAGTCACAAGGGTTACTAATCGCTATCCTCATTATACCCTACACAATACACTTCTCCACTAAAATACTTACGCTTTTACTGTAGAACCATAGATATTTGATGCAAGTTTGATACTAACACATGGTTAACAACCATCAAAATATTACATTCCAATACATGGCTCCCTGCATAAACATATGAAAAGAGACATTATTTTATGCTCAATTTTTTTCTCCGCTAACTTTACATTGTCAGAATCGTGCTGTATTTTTTCATACTACAGGGCTTCATCCTGCACGATACGTGTCTAAAAACAGCAAAATGTATTAGGGAGTACTTTGTAAACAAACAATGTACACCCATGTAGAACATGCTTTAGCTTTTGGTTTATTAGATTTGTTTGTGGATGAACTAAACAAGCTGTTTCGTCCATTTGAAAGCAGAGATGATAAAGTTAGCGATGTGGACGAGTTATCTGAGACACAAATGAAACTTTAAAACAAAGCAAACGAATTAACATGATATTCACAATGTCAACAACAGACGTGAGAGACGCAGAATCGAAAATGCCACTCTGATCATTTAAACAGTTATTTAGAAGAAATGTTCATAACTTATCGCAAATAGAATGATCTGACCATGACCAGTGCTCTCTACGAATTATAACAATAGCAGAGAAAAGCATATTGAGGCCAAGGGCTATCGCATATCTATCAGAGACGTACCATTTTACAAGTCAGTCAAAACACTAAATTTGAAGAAAAAAATGCAAATAAAGGTTTTGGCAGGAAACTAAGAGCATCAGAGACAATAAGCCAAGATGACGAAAAAGTATTATTTCCACTGGCTAAATGGACTGTCACACAACAGCTGCTTTGCAATTTTCCCCGTTTAACTATTTCATTCAAGTCAGTCTATCGATAAACGCCATATGCTGTATGATGTAAGTCATAGCTGGGCTTCCTCCAACAGCGATCATGAAAGTGACAGGACAGAAACATATGTCTTCTTCAACTCGTAATAAGAATGGTAATAAACATACTTACATTTATGCATCTCGAATTTCCACAAAATGTACTTTCTTAGTTCTGCGAAGCCGAATGACGTGATCCATGTCATGGAACGCCTGATACACGCCGAAATTGTACTGTAATTTAGACATTTCCAACTGAACCACATTCGCCTTACTATACTCAAAACGAAATGAATGTGATATTCCATAGCGTCATTTTGATAATTTCAATTAAAGGATTCATATTGTCCCAATAGTATGATTCCAACAATGACAGAACAGAAACATAGGTTAAGCTGATTTAATCTCTTAAATCACATGTACGTGGTACGGAATTGACCCAATAAATCCAGTCCATCACAAGGAGGAAAGCAGAATTAAGATAAATCGACAGAAAAACAAAACCCATCCATTCCAGACCAACTGGAATATTTGTTTCAATGCGCATTCATTCGCAATATGACTCTAAATTTAAATTGTAAGTAGGCCAAAACGAGAATTATTTTTGAAACTAATAAGGAGCGCAAGACCAACTTTTAATGTCGCTGAGTGGTGCTATGTACGCATTAATATTTGTTACTGTGTATTGATGAAACTACTGTTGTGAATTTATGTTCGAATACTGCATAAATTCAATTAATTTGCTTCCTGTAATGTGTTCTTTTCATTATTAAACCTTAGGTAGAAAAACAAAATGAGTATATAATAAAAAGGTTACAGCATTTGTATGGGAAAATATGAACTCGTGCAGTATTGCTCAAAAAACCCCACCTCGTTCATATTTTCCCATACAAATACAGCAACCTATAAATGTTTGTATCTCAAGAAATTGCAGTTGCACACATAGCCACAAATTTCTTAGCAGTAATCGCGCTTACATCGAAACGTTTCGGTAATATAGGTAGTATAATTTTCTTTATCAGCGAGCTATCATACATCCTTAAATTTAGATCTCGTAGAGTTAAGAGAAAGAGAATGTCATAATTTTAAGATTTTCATCTGGACAGTACACTGTTATGCTTTCCCCATCAAAGCAGTTTTCAAGATTATCCAATTTTATTAATACATTGTAACGCCAAAGTAAAGATGTCAGCAGATATTTATATAAGTATATAATTACTTTTCACAAAATGTTTTAGTACCAATGGTCTGAAAAAAGAATAACAAAAGTCTCAGTTTCGACCATTGTTAGTACTAAATGGTCCATCTTGGTCATGCCTCCATTCTCAAGAGCTACATGTGGGAGTCATAAAAAGAAAAATTGTTGATTGCCTAATAAAAT
This sequence comes from Megalonaias nervosa, assembly GCA_016617855.1. Classification (NCBI taxonomy): domain Eukaryota; kingdom Metazoa; phylum Mollusca; class Bivalvia; order Unionida; family Unionidae; genus Megalonaias; species Megalonaias nervosa. Next base: position 39,064 of record JAECUM010095739.1, on the reverse strand, counting down.
TGGAACACTTCTATACCATTACCCCAACAAGATTTCGACCAATCAGTTGTTTTATCGACATTCTGTGCTTTATAAATGGATTACAACAGCATATATTATGTGAAATTTGGTAAGAATCGGCGGAGACACTTAAAATTACATGCTTACAGAATTATCTGCTGGTATCTTCCCTTTGGCATGCAGTCTTTCAATATGCTACAGTGCTGATAATACCGGTGACTTTGGGCAGCTGCAACATTGCCTGATCAGATGAAAACATTTTGACATTCTCTAGTTCTGACTCATGAAGAATGTGATAGCTACTTGAAAAGGAAACCTTCTTCACATCAAAATAATTCATAAATTACTGAAAAGCATCACTGTAATGAAAACACCATTGGGAAATCAAGCATAATTTTGAAATTGCAACATAATATATCTCCCATTTTAGTATCAAACTTCAATCCAGTATCAGTAGCCTGCTAACGGGGGGGGGGGAGAGCGGTTGTCCAGGGGCGCCATTTATATACTTGTAAAAAATTTTAAAAATATGGTTTAATGAACTGTCATGTCTCTCATTTTAGTAAATTTCGGACGATTTGGGGATTTTGTTCTCGTTTCTTTGATAGATAAGTTGTCAAATTTTAAAATTCCCTATAAGTTAACATTTCAAATAAATCTTGAAATTTATTTTTAAATAAAGGGACATTTGGATTACTATTAGATTTGTTTAAAGCTGACTTGTAATAAAATGCGGAAAACAATATTTAGTAAACATAGGAATAATAATTAAAGTGTCATTATTTGTTCACTTGTGTTTTGATCTGTTTACTCTAGAGATTAAGAGTACGTGTTCTGTGGGAAAAATGTTTATTGATACTTTATTAATAAATGAATACGGACATTTTTGCAGTGTTGCCAATTTTATTCAGTCTTTCTCAGTCGGGGATATATGTAATTACTACCTTAATTGCTGACGCAATTAGTGACACTGATTGGGCAGGGGGGAAGGAACTGTAGAAGAACGTTCCACTGAAGATGTCCATATGACATCGCAGGGTCAATGGCAAACTTACATCTGGCAGTAGAACATTCCTTCAAAGGCTAACATTGCTAATTGTTCGAAACTAGACCACCTTATGTCAACCTACCTGAAGCAGTTGTGAAGTCTCTCGTGTGATTGACCGAGGTGGATCCGATGTAGAACATGGGATGTATACTGGGGACCACGTGCGACACGTTTCCCATGTCTGTAGACCCTGTCGATGCGTTAGAACCGTCAGGTATCCCGTACTTCTCAAAGTCCACCCCCACTGACACGGCATTTGTTCTGTATATATCAGCGACTGTCATATTGTTCACCACGTCCAAATACGGACGCGTGGACCAGTTTATTTCTGCCTGCAAGTTTTGCAAAATATACTTCATAACTTCCATCTGCCACTGCAGTTGTGTTTATATTCTTTAATAATAAATCATATAATGTCTGAATTTTCACATTAGAGATATCATGTTGTTTTTCTAGCCTATTCTTAATCTTCCAAAAATTTATTGGTTTCCTATTGTAACGAACATTACCTCTGCTGCCTATTGAATTTACAATGTAATTACTATTCTTAGTGTCCTAGATGACAGGTGTGCTTTATGTATTGTAATATGTACAATGTACTTATCTAGGACACGTCTTTCGGCGTTTTAGCTAGTGAATTTTGTTACCTGCATTGTATATTGGAACATGCTGACTTGCGATAATTTGACACCAAGTGATAAACAGATCCAGTATGTGATGTAACAGTAGTAATGAGGAATTGATGATCCTCTCTCAGAGACCCCCCGGCCCCCCAAAACGTTGTATGTTAACATTTTTGTCAGCAGTCCTTTTTAGCTCAAAATGTTAACACATTTTCTGACAAAAATGTTAACATACAACGCTTTGGGGCCGAGGTGTCTCTGAGATAGGATACATCATTCCTCGTTACTACTATGTACTTATTAGTCAAAATGTTATATTAAACAAATGAAATATATATAATGTCTTATTATAAACCATCAATAAGACACGTTGGATTTGATCTAACAAATAGATTTTGTAAAAGATTTAATTCGATCAAAGCAGCGTCAGCATATACTGGTATAAAATCTAATATAACAAGCGATTCCATTAAAAAAGTAGGCTATCATATATCGCCGAAATATGGGTCGGTATGGTTATTCGCGACTGAAAATGATATGAGAATAGCGGGATGGGCAGATGATGTGATGACATTTATCGATAATATGGTTGATATATTATTTGATAAAGCCATACAAAATTAAACATCTACTTTTTATTATAATCTTTTTCGTATTTGCTGACTCTCATTGGCAGAATATCTGTTAACATACTATCAATAATGCGGAACTCGCGTATTAAATCGTCCATATCATATTTTATACCACGCAAATAAGATCGAATTTGATCAAGTAATTTTTTATAAGTTATACTTGCTGTTTTGCAAGCATTTTTTTTAGTTGCAAGTCGAGGTTCAACTTTTTTACACGCTGCTGCAAGAGAAACACCAACGCCGGATATTATTAACAAAAACGGATTTAATGATGCGCCACTTGAAAGTATACCAGAGCCGGTCATTAGCAGCGGTAGATATGATATCACTCGCAGTATTTTTGCATAGTATTTGTAACATTTTTTGACGCACCAAAGATTCTTATGATAATATCTGTAATATTGCATTAACGCGTCAACATCTTGTTTGGGAATGTTTTCTGAAATATGATTAAAATCGACTATATTTTTTTTCATTATATAATATTTGTTTATATACCATTATTTAAGTAACTAATTCGAGAGTTTCAGCTACAAACTCAATACACCACCAATAAGTCGCTGCGGTTAACTTTTTATCATCCGCTATCAGCATAAACGTTTCCTCGACATCTTTGTTTAACACTATAGACACAATTCCAGAAAAATCATCGGTTGAATGACGCCATGGAAATGTGGTAAATATACTGAATTTTGCACTGCTAAACACAGATAATCTATATACACCAGTGACTTCTGCGATGTGTTTAAAAGTGTTATTTTGCTGCGACCATGTTGCTTTTCCTGATGCGACTGTGTACACGATATTGTTAGCTCGTCCGTGTGGAATTTTAACGAGATTAGTTTTTTGAATAATGTTAGGAATACCACTAATGATATCGTTGAGTCTTGTGTTAATGTCAGCGAGATTAATAATAACAGTTGGTGGAGTTCCAAAAAAGTCATTAATAGATCTGTTTACATTTCTACGAAAATTTAGAAATGTTTGTACATGATTAATATAATCAGTTCTAAATGTAGCAATTCCATCATTAATTGTCGTTAACGAAGTCATTATTGGAATTTCCTTATCGTCGACGTATTTCTTCGTTGCAGCGTCAAAATCTGTTTCTGGTGTTCTGAGATTATTAATACCATTATTATTCATGTTGAGAAATACACGCATTATACCACCGCGAACTGATACGTACTTAGATTCTTGATCGTCGACGTATTTTTTGTTGCTGCATCTGTATCTGCGATTGGATCTCCAAGATATGTAATTTTTCTTCTTGACATAATAATGTCACCAGTATATACATCGCCAGCTTTCCTAACATAATCGTTAATAGACTTGCCCGAATCTTGTATTTTACCTTGATCGGCAAAAGTAACTATATTATTAACAGCCGCGGTGGGAATTCGTACAAGTACATCAGATAGTTGTATATTACTCGTTTTTAATCGTCCTTCTTTATCTTGGAAAATAACAACTTTATTTTGATCGACACTTGTGATATTTAATAAATTAGTCATTTCCTTTCTAAGTTGATCAAGAGTTGCATATTTGGATAAGTCTTGCTTATCAGTTGTTGAATCTCCTACTAATGTTCCAAATTTTGAGTAAAAACTCATTATTTATTTACTGCTTGACAAAATTATATACCATAAAATTGTATAATGGCAAAATCGTCCATATTAAACTTTGATACAGAGCGGTTGGTGAAACATAAACATAACAATGAACTTCCAGATTGTCATTATCTTATCGTTGGTAGAACTGGATCGGGCAAAACAAATTTGCTTATGAATTTACTTTTAGGAGATAATTTTAACTACGATCGCGTTTATATTTATACAATTAATCCACAGCAAGATAAGTACGAGCTACTTAACAATTATAATGACAAACTTCGTGACGATCTTGAATCTGGCGAAGATTTCTTTATTATCAAACAACCGGAAGAACTTGTTCCAGTTAATCAACTCGATTCGTCCGAACACAAAATAGTTGTTTTTGATGATATTCCGCTAAACAACGAGGAAATGAATAAAATCATATCGTATTTTTCACTGTCGCGAAATAAGAAATGTAATTCTATTTATCTCGCTCAAGGATATTATAATGTTGACAGATTTATTAGGCGAAATACTGGCTGTTTTATATTATTTCCAGGACTTGACAATATTGACGTTAGAAATATCGCGAACGAACAATGCGGCGACGTAACAAAAGATAAATTTATTGAACTGTACCGTCAAGCAACAGCAAATAGATATGATTTCTTTTTGTTTGATAAGTTAACGAATGATAAGAATAAAATGTTTCGATGTTGTATTGAAGACTATCTACAATAATTTTTATAGAAAATAGTATATAATTAATGGAAAAACAAGCAAAATATAGAAAACATATCGAAAATCTAAAAAAACTTGCGCAGTCTCAGGCAAAATTTAAACAGCTAGTACAGCAAGCTCGACGTGGCCAAGTTACTGCAGCAGAAACAGCAGCTAAAGTTTTCAAACCAGTTACTGAGGCTTTACTTGGAAAACAACCTGAAGGTAAGCCACTATCAGAAGAAGAAGCTAAAAAAATACAAGAAAAAGGTTTACTCGGATTAGTTAAAGAACAACAAGAAGTAGCTGCTGGAAGAATTATTGAGCGATCTGATGCGGAAAAAAGAAGATTAGCTGAGGCACTTGTAGCAAATATAGATGATCGTGCTGCGAGGCAAGCTGAATTGGATCGGCTTATAAATAATCCGCTGGAACTTGAACGAGGATTAGCAACATTAACAAGAAGTTAAAAATATTTTAACAAATTTATCAGGAGAAATAAAAGATATTAAAGAGGAACAACAAAGAGTCGGAGAGTTAACTGTAAAGTTTATGTCAGTTGAAGATCAAAAACGATGGTATATAAAAAAAGCAAATAATGAGATAACAAAAGATGAATATAATGAATTTTTAGAGAAAGAAAATATAAAAGATATTGATAATATAAGTAAATGGATAGATGTAGAATATAATGCATTAATTGATAAATTAAATGTAATAATAAGAGACGCGGCTGATGCTAAAAAAGAGTTAAAAACAGTCACAGAAGAGACAAATATGCTTCCACTTTATAATAGAATGAGATATGGTATTATTGCTTTTGTACTTGGAAAAACAGCACGAGAAAATAGAAAAAAATCTTTCGGTACTGGTTGGAATTTTAGAAGAAATTTTTTTATAACAGATAAAACTCGTGCAGAAAAATATATAGAACAAAAAACAGGAACTGGAGTCAGAATATTCGCATCAGTTACTGAAATGATCGGTAGATTAATGCTATTGATATCATCAAAAGAAGCAGGAAATGTTGGTGCTGAAATCGACAATGAAATCATCGACATACTTGATAATTTGAGATCGAGAAATTTATTAGCATCTGACGAATACGATACTTTGCACCGCGACTTAATCGCGGCGACTTAATTTTATAAAAATATAATAATAAATGTCAGCGACGCTATTACTCGACTCTAGTCAATCTGATAAAGATAGCGCGAACTTCTCAGTGAAGTATATTCCGCCAATAGAACTAGATCGTGAAAAACAATACGAAATTGGATTAATTTCCTGCACTTGTTGGAACGCCATGGCTAATGTAAAAACTGGTATCAACGATAAGTTTGTATTTATTTCTAACGATCCAAATTCTCCAATATTTAGGCAAAATGTAGATATTGAAATTCCACAAGGGGCCTACAATATAACTGATCTGAATAAAACGATAAAAGAATTTTTAACAAAGCATGGCAGTAATGCAGACGATTTTGAGCTGGCACCGAATTATAATACATTGCGAGCTAGAATAACATTAAAAAATGCGTCAATTATTTTTCCACCAAAAAGTATAGCACAAATGATAGGGTTTACAAAATATATATATTTTTCTATTTCTCCTCTTCAAACAGCTGTCACGTATGACGGTGAATTGCCAGTAAATATAAGTGAGGTTAACACGATATTGGTAAATTGCTCGATCGCGTCTGGTTCTTATTCAGCCAAAGGCAGCAAAGGCCAGACAATATACAGTTTTTCACCAGAAGTTCCACCAGGGTCTCTCATGCAAATTAGTCCGCGTCATATTATTTATTATCCGTTAAATGTTGAAAATCAAATAACAGAAGTAAATATGCAATTGACAGACCAATCTGGAAGACAGTTGGATTTGAATAATGAAGTTGTTACTTATTACGTGCACCTACGCACAATTACTTTGTGATTGACAACAAAATTATACAGCCTCAGATATAATGAAACAGAAAAAAGTTTACAGAAGAAAAATAGTAGGAAGATTTTTCGGAAATATATTTACTAAAATTGTTGAAAATATTCCAGGATTAGCTCGTAAAGTTGCGCCAATTGCACTTGACGCGGGTAAAGCTTTTGCAACTGGAGCTGCATCTGCTGCTGGAACTGCAGTGGGACAAAAAATATCTGATAAAATAAAAGGCGAACCTAAGACGCATGCGGCGCCGTCAATCAAGCAAGTTATTTCAGAAATCGCACCAACAAAAGAAACCCAACGCGCGATGATAACAACAAAAAAACTTTTATCACCAAAGGGCGATCAGATTATATAAAATTTAATATCTAAAGTTACAACGCCGCAATAATTTTATATAACCTAATAAAATAAAAAAATGTCTGTGAAAAATTATCTCCATTTTGCAGAAACTTATGACACAGACAACACAGTAAAGGAATTTGAGTATGTTGAATATCTTGATGAAAATTTTAACGAGCCTAATAAAACTGGCGTTAGAACATTTAATACCAGAGACGAGGACGTATTTCTACTGCCTCACAAAGCAATGTTAGAAGTTCGTGGTCAGATTATGACAACAGCTGTTCCACCTGGCGAAATTGCAGCTAATGCAGAAGTAGCTCTTATAAATAATGGTTGGTGTTTATTTAGAAGTGCTCGATATCAGCTGGCCAATCAAACTCTTGAAGATATTTCAAGTCACTTACAAGCTGCAAGTACGATCTTAAATATCGTTTCGTTTTCCGACGATTACTCCAAATCAACTGCAACTAACATGATGTGGTTTAAAGATACTGGAAATGCTGGTGCAGGTGTTATCGCATCAGTTGAATTTGTTTCAGGAGGAGCAGCTATTTTAGCGGCTGGAGCTGATGCTGCTGCAGATGTTGTAACTGTGAGAGATTTCCTTATCGCTAATGCTGTCAATTTTGGTATAGAACCACCAGCTGCAGATGCTAATGCAAACGCTACAAGAACCTCACTTACTGCAGTTTGTAATAATCTTGGTATAACACCGTCAGGAGGAGCCGATGATGGTACTGCAATGTTAAATCGTGTTAATAACTCAATTATTGACATCAAAAGAAATAGACGTTACAATGAAGGTTATGCTAAGCGAAGAGAACTTGCAGCAGTATCACGTCAGATTACAATGATGCTGCAGTTAAGTACCATATTTGGCTTTTGCAGGGACTATAATAAAGAATTTCGTGGAGTTAAACATACGCTTATTTTAGATCGAGCAGAACGAGATGATTGTTTTCTCAGATCTGGTGGTGCTGATGTACAATTTGTCATAAACAAACTTGCGCTGTGGATGCCACGAATAACTCCGTCAGTCATTAAAATGTTAGAATTAGATAGTATGCTGGAAAAACGCACGAATAAAATTCATTTTCAGCAACATAAAATATATCAAACAGCGGTTCCGAATACCACCGACTACACATGGCGAGTCACAACAACATCGAGTGAGCAACTACCGCGTCAATTATTTGTTGCATTTCAGAGACAAGCTCGACGTAATAACCAACAACAAAATAATGCAATATTTGATAACGCTGATGTTAGACGAATATACGCTAGAATAAATTCAAAACAATATCCAGAACGAGTGATCGAATGCAATTTTGCAGATGACGCCAATAAAAACATTACTAGACCGTACATGTACTTGCTCGACTCAATGCAGAAATATCAAGATACTGGAGATGGAACTCAAATATCAGTAGAGGAATTTCGTACACTTTATCCGATATTTTACTTTGATGTTAGTAAACATAGCGAGCGAGCTGTTGACAGCACAGCTGATATTGAAATCACTTGGACGCTCGGAGCCGTTCCAGCAGCGGCGTTAAACGTATATGCACTAGTTATAAGCGACAGATCTGTTACAATCGACTCCGTTGGAGGTAAAATGACAATACAAGTTTAATCTGTAATAGTTATGTAAGATGACAAAATATATTATAAAAGAAATACATTTAACTGATGGGCAAGTCAAAAAATTAGCAACTGCTGTTGCGAAGCGGAGGCCGGTTTCATTGAAGGTCAACCCAGATGCTTTGGGGACTTTAACAAAATTATTGCTAACCAAAAATCAAGCAAATAAATACGATCGCAAAAAACCTTTCGTTTTAAATTTAAGCGCTGCACAAATAACTGTGATGTCAAAACACGGCGGTTTCTTCGGTCCGGCACTATCAGTAATAGCCAAAACATTACTACCTAAAATTTTGCCAGTGTTAGGTACATTAGGGCTAGCAGCAGCGTCAGGAGCAGTATCTGGCGCGTCAGAAAAGGCAGTTAAAGGTAGTGGAATTGTCAGAAACAGTGTTTCTGGCGGTGGTATAAAGAAAATTTTTGTATGAAGATCAAAAACAAATTTTTGTCTAAAGATTAAATATAATGCCTAAACGAAAGACGACGCGAAAAAAGACAACGACGAAAAGAAAAACGACGACGAAAAAAAAGACACAAAGTGGATTTCTTCCAATAGCCCCATTACTGGCAGGATTGGCGGGAAGTCTACTGCCAGGTCTGTTAGGACGAGGAAGAGGACTAATGCTGCCAGGAACGAGACGTTAAAACGTCTTAAGATAAAGTCGCCGCCGACTTCATCGCATGCGTTAAGTAATTTTGATATACTTGAAGAACTTAAAAAAGTAAAAAATTTTCACGGAGTTTATTCCAAAGATGAACTTGCGGCGATTGCATCGCAAGCGACATCGTCGCCGGGTTCTTGTGTGATAAATATACAAGATTTTAATGACGGATCTGGTACACATTGGGTAGCTGTTTTTGATAACAATTATTTCGACTCATTCGGAATTCCACCAAGTGACGCGGTAAAAAGATATATGAGTAAAAACAAAATAATAAATTATTCTTCTAATCAGATTCAACCAGTTGGAACTTCCGCTTGTGGATATTATTGCATAATGTTCATTAAGCAGATGACCAAAAATCCAGATTTTTTAAAATTTATTTTGCAATTTGACAAACAACCCTCTCACGCTAATGATGAGATCGCGATTAATTTTGTATAGCTACCTAAAGCTTGCAATTAATTTTATCTAAATTACAAATATAACAATGTCAACATATTGTCTCAAGTGTAAAACTAAAACAGAAAATAAAGACGAAAAAACGGAAAAAACGAAGAATAATAGAATAATGCTGAAAAGTATTTGCGCAATTTGTGGAAAAAGAAAAAGTATGTTTTTGCCAGCAACAAAGTCCGGGGCTGGTTGTCCTGACGTTATTTTAGTAGACGACTAAATAAATAATGACGTGCAACTGCGACGCCGATAGGGATTTATGTCTCGAACAAAATAAAATTGTTACATATTGCCAGAAATGCGATAACAGAGAAATAATTGGAACGGGCATAGATATACATAAATTAATTGGCAAACTGCCGAAACCGAAAGGTGGTTGGACATTGCCAGGCAATAAATATACCGGCCCGTGGAATCCGCTTGATGAGCAACTTGACGAAAACGATAATCCGCTGCCAGGACAAGAACCTTACAATCAGGTTGACGCAATAGCAATGCATCATGATATCTGCTACAGAGATATTGAGCAACCTAGTGGCGAAACAAAACACAGCTGTGACAAAGTAATGTTAGACGAACTTCGCGAAATGAAACCAGAAAATATGCGAGAGTGTGTTGACCGAAGGCTGGTACAGGGTATTATTGGAGCAAAATATAAACTCGGACTAGGTAGAGACTTATATGATGACCCAGCGACAACGTCGCTTGCAGTCGAGCTACATAGACCTAAATAAAAAGTTTCCGCGACGTAAAGTTGTAGCAAATGCCGTTGATGACATTTGGGCGATAGATTTAGTTGATATGTCAAATCTAGCTCAATTTAACGTTGGCGCTGATGGCGCTCCACGGAGATATCTTTTTAATGTTGTCGATGTTTTCAGTAAATATGCATTTAGTGTACCGGTTTCTGATAAAACAGGGACATCGATGATTGACGCGCTAAAACAAATAATAACTACTACAGAAAGAAAGCCGAATAGAATCTGGACCGATCACGGAGCAGAGTTTTTTAACAAAAAGTTCGAGCAGTTTTTGGAACAAAATAACATTAAAAAATACGTTACTGGAAATGAGGGGAAAAGCGTCATTGTCGAGCGATTTAATCGCACGCTTAACGAAAAAATTCATAAGTATTTGACAGCTAAAAACACGAATAAATACATCAATAACTTACAGAAAATTGTTGACGAATATAATAACACGAAACATCGAACCACTAAAATGTCACCAAATGACGCGATTGCAAATCCAATACTAGCTAATGAAAACATGTACCGCAGACATAAATTTAGAGTTGGCGATAAAGTTAGAATTTCTTTGACGAAAAAAACGTTTGAAAAAGGATTTACTCCGAACTGGAGCGAAGAAGTATTTGTTGTTGTTGATAAAGTACTTTTAACAATACCAGTTACATATTCGTTGAAAGACTTATTAGGAGAACCTATAACTGGCAGTTTTTACGAGCAAGAACTTCAGAAAACAGAACAAGATATATTTGTTATTGAAAAAGTTATTAAAAAGCGCGGCAACAAAAGTTTAGTTAAATGGCGCGGATATAGCGATAAATTTAATAGTTGGGTACCAACTAAGTCGATTTCATCGACTGTGATCGAATAATATTATTATAAATTTGCTCGTATTTTCTTAGTACTGACTTACATTTTGCTGGTTTACATAAAGAAATTAAGTGTAATTTTCTCGCATCATCGACTGCCATTAAATTAAGTATTTTAACAAAAATAAAATCGTATTTTATGTTTCTTTGTTGTCTCAGTATTTTTACGTTTAGAAAGGGCCTTATAAGCTGCCAAAATATTTGATGCTCGGCAACACTAAAATTATATTTTAATATTTTTTTGGCAATATGGTACTTAACATCATATCGACCAGTTGTTGGTCTACTTAAATGTTTTTTTGCTAACAACAACATCATCTTCGTCATCGTTATAGTTATACAAAATATCTTTTTCAGTATAATCAGCAAATCTATCGTCGGTGATATTTTTTAATGTGACATTAGAAACTGAAACAAAATCTTCCGAGTAAAGTTGAGCCAGTCTCTCGATTAAGCTCATTATGATAATAATCTTTTTATCTAATTAATATATAATATGGAAATAAAATATCATTGTCGAGTTAATATACTAAACAAAAATGAATTAGCCGAAGCAGTTCGAAATTGCTTGCTGGGATATAATTTTTATTTTGTTGATGTTATAATAGCATCAGGCGAATCCGATAAATTTTTGTTAACAGCGGCGGATAAAATAAAACTTGATATAAATAAAATAATAACGTTACGATTAAATCACGATGACATAATGGAATTTGGTCATAATTGTCTTTCTCGGAATGAGTTGGAAAATATTATTAGTTATCGTATCTGAAACTAAACTGATCAAATGTTATCATAGACGTTGCTGATTTTGTTTTGCCGTCGGCAACATCTTTTATTGATTGGCGATGAATTTTATGATATTTTTCAGCAGCTGTTATTGATTTAAATTTCATTTCCTCAGACGTTTCAAGATTTATTGAAATTATTTGTTTAGCAGGATATTTAACACCACCAGCATTTCCTCTTCTACTATTTTCTTTTGACGTGACCAAATCTAAATTTTCCAAACGATTATCTGTTTTAATTTTATTAATATGATCGACAACTAAACCAGCTGGAATAGCGTTATTAAAAGTTTCAAACACAAAACGGTGATTATAGTAATCAACAAAGTCTGTTTTTGTTCCACGTACCATTATGTGTAAATAACCGCTGTTATTTAAATTTCCTAATGGTTTTTTAGTTTTTATATTTCGAATAATTCCCTTATCATTTGCCTCGTACAGATCAAACACTAAGTGAGGCTGAAATTCATTTTGTAATCCTAAATTTTCAATATTATCATCAGCAACTGCGCCATTTGCCTTATATACTCGTTGTCCTTCTGGAATATCGCCGCAAAACAAAGTATAAATAAATTCAGTTCTTTCTGCATTATCACCATTTACTGAAATTAACATGCCAGCAGGTGTTGGTACGCCAATAGCCTTTTCAGTTGCTATGTTGATAACAGAGCCTAATGCATTTCCAGCATATAGGCTGTATTTCGGATGTACATGATACTTCTCTTGCTCTTCCGCTGTCAGTGGTAGATATCTCAAGATTTCTGTCATTATATATATACAAAATTTTTTCATATCTCTAATTAAAAAAAATTTAAAAATTTCAATTAAATAAACAATATTACTATATACATATAATGTTGAAATTGCGAGACATTGCTAAAAAGAGCATTATCAAATCCGAAAAAATTGCTTCGGCATTTTCAGGCTATGATAACAGTTATAAACTCGACGATCAGACCATATTAGCTAATTTTAGCTCTACAAATTTATATCATCTTTTACAACCCGTCATAGCTCGAGAACTTGCGGCTCATAAAAGTATCAAACTCATAGTCCAATATCATACGATTTTATCAAAGTTACACGCAGTCGAAGATGTACTTGACGTAATTTTTGAAACAAAAAGTTTTGAGAGCGAAATCTCGGAGCCCTTATTTAACAGCTAAATCGAGGAAGATATTAACTGGAACAAACATTGCCATGGTCGCCGATGAAATACATCAAGAAATAAACAAAAAACTAGAAGAATTTACTTCGTCAGGGTCAGGATGGAAATTCGAAATGATAAAAGCAGTTTTATTTCACACAGCAAAATATAACGTACTTCGCGGTAATTTGTACGTCGATCTTCCTCAAAAAATTAAAAACAAAAAGTGCTGTATAAATGTCAAAAACAACGACGATAAATGTTTCCAGTGGTCTATTCTTTCCGCAATGTTTCCCAAAGAACAAAATTCCGATCGCGTCAACAAGTATTTTCCACACAAAGACGAACTCAATTTTGATGGCATCAACTTTCCAGTAGCAGAAAATCATATACCAAAGTTTGAAAAACAAAACGGTATCTCAGTAAATGTTTTCGGACTAGACGAACGAGAAAATGTTTACCCGAGATATATTTCAGAAAATGCTTCGCAAAAGACAATAAATTTATTATTTTTTCAGGGACATTACTGTTGGATAAAAAACTTTAACGGATTAGTTGGCGGACAGTACAGTAAAAACAAAAACAAGAAATATTTCTGTTATAGATGTCTGCACGGCTTTACTAACAATGAAAGACTGCAAGAGCATCTCAAATACTGCGTCAACGTTCAAAAAATAACTATGCCTAGCGAAAAAGAAAAAATATTAAAATTTAAAAATTATAATCATAAACTAAGTATTCCTTTTGTTATTTACGCCGATTTCGAGTGTCTACTCGTTCCCGTAGCTGGAGCAGAAAATAATCCGAACAAATCAAGTACCAGAAAAATACAACAGCATATTCCTTGCGGTGTAGCTTATAAAGTAGTTTGTTGCGCCAGCGATAAATTTTCATCTCCGATAAGGTTATATAGAGGTGAAAATCCTGCCGTGTGGTTACTAAAAAATTTAATAGACGAAGTTAATACAATTTCTAACAGATTACTTAGAACAGCTCCGATCAGAATAACGTCTAAACAACAACTAGACTTTGATGAGGCAGTTAATTGTCATATTTGCGAACAACCTCTGGGGGACTCCAAGGTGCGAGATCACTGTCATTTGACCGGTCAATATCGTGGAGCAGCTCATAACAGTTGTAATTTGAAATTTCATGCTCCAGATTTTATTCCCGTAGTTTTACATAACTTTCGTGGCTATGACAGTCACATCATTGTAGAAGCTTTTGGTGATAAAAACATTAAAGCTAAACTAAAACTAAATAACGTGATAAAATGTATTCCAAATAATTTTGAAAAGTATATGTCGGTGACCCTCGGCAAATTACGCTTTATCGACAGCATGCAATTTATGGCAGCATCATTAGACGAGCTCGTTAAAGGCTGCAGTAATTTCAATAATCTGCGCAGCTGCTTCGGTGAAAACTATGTCGATCTGACAAAAAAAGGTATCTTTCCTTACGAATATCTCGACGATTGGAGCAGATTTAATGAAACTTCTCTACCTGACAAAGATAAATTTTACTCGCAGCTTAAAAATGAAAACATCAGTGACGACGAGTATAAATATGCACAAGATATGTGGAATACATTTGCCTGTAAAACATTTGGCGATTATCACGATTTATATCTAAAAACTGATGTATTATTGCTAGCAGATGTTTTCGAAAATTTTCGTCAGGTTAGTCATGCAAATTATGGATTAGACCCCTGTTGGTATTATTCTGCTCCGGGGCTGTCTTGGGACGCTCTACTAAAAACTAGCAAAATAGAATTAGATCTTTTAACAGATGTCGATATGTTTAACTTTATTGAAAAAGGCATCAGAGGCGGAATTAGCGTCATAACAAAAAAATATGCAGCGGCTAATAATAAATATTTGAAAAGTTATGATAAAAATCTTCCGTCGAGTTACATTATTTATCTCGATTGTGTGAATTTGTATGGGTGGGCCATGTCACAGCCAATGCCTTGCGGTGGGTTTCATTGGATAACTCAAACCAATTTCTTAGAGAAACTGAAAACAATCTTCCGAAAGATATTTCATACTTTGTTGAAGTTGATCTAGACTATCCCAGTTCGTTACATGATCTACATAACGACTATCCGTTTTGCGCAGAGTCGATGACGATTGATTACAGTTTATTATCGCCTGAACAACGAGCAATGACAACGGCAAAATGTTCTATCGTTAACAAGCTAGTTCCAAATTTGTTAGATAAAAGAAATTACGTCATGCATTACAAAAATCTAAAGCAAGCAGTAGATGCTGGACTAATTCTGAGAAAAGTCCATCGCGTGTTAAAGTTTAATCAGTCGCGGTGGATGGCGGATTATATTGACTTAAATACGAAACGTCGTGCCGTAGCTAAAACCGAATTTGAGAAAAACTTTTTCAAGTTAATGAACAACTCAGTGTTTGGTAAGACTATGGAAAATATACGCCGGAGAGTTTCGATTGAGATCGTTAATGATATCAATCGCAGAAATAAATTAGTTAGCGACGATGGTTTTGTTAGTATGAAAATATTTAATGAAAATCTTGCCGCAATACAACGACGAAAGACAAATTTAAAGTTAAATAAGCCAATCTATGTTGGTGCAGCTGTACTTGATATATCAAAGTGGCTGATGTACGATTTTCATTATAATTTTACCAAAAAAATGTGGCCAGATTCGGAGTTGCTATTTACTGATACTGACTCTCTAGTATATAATATAAAATGTGATAATGTCTATCAGGATATTTACGATAATAAAGATTTGTTCGATTTATCAGATTATCCAACTTGTAGTGAATTTCATGATAATTCTAACAAGAAAGTTATTGGAAAAATGTAACATGAGTTTATGTTTGTACCTGTGAGAGAGTTTGTTGGACTAAGAAGCAAAATGTATGCTGTCATATTAAATGACAATAAACTGACCAAGAAAGCTAAAGGTATCCCTCGCGGATATGTGAAAAAGATGATGCATTTTGAGGATTTCAAAGCTGCTCTTAACAATAGCGTCAGTTTTATTAAAACCAATGTAATTAGGACTAATTATCATAAGCTTGAAACGAATACAATTATAAAACGTGGACTAAGTAATTTCGATGATAAAAGGTATTGCAAAGACGGACTTAATACTCTCGCGCTTGGACATTATTTAAGTAATATTGTCTAAGCATCAGAAATAATGTTTGAAAATTTAACATTAGCCGATGGAGTTAATAGCAAAATAAAAAAAATAATGGTAAATAACCAACAATTATCATTTGAATTTAATGATGAAATTTCAGGTATTTGTTTTAGTAAATTTGATAGAATAAAACCTTCTCTTATTAGAACAGACGATAGCGAGTATTTTCCGTATCTCGAAAATCTGAGAGATGCGCTTTTATCAAAATATGAAAATTTACACGATCCAATAAGCCAAAGTCAGTACACAAAAATTAATATCGACCTGGACAGGTCAAAAGTTTTTGCAAAAGGTAGCAAATATCTTCTAAACAAATTAGCAATGAAAGAGCTATTCGAAAGTCGCCGTAAGGTATCTGGCAGAATTAAGTTTCTGTTATATAATTACGAAAACATGTTATACTTAATAGCGAATGTGGACATACTTTCCATAGGATTAGAAATATAGTTTTTAAAAAAGGGAGATAATAACGCTAAGGTTTAGTTTAAAATCATTCGCGAGTTGTCGAACATAAAATATATACTTGAGTGAAATGTAAATATGACAGCATTTTTAAGACTTACAAATTCTGGTGCAGTTCTGTATTTGTTAAAATAACTAGAAATTTCCTTTACGTAAATAATAATACTGTAGATTTTCTCCCTAATGCCAACCGTATATGACTTGATAAAATGCCAACATTACCAGATCTGGTTGCGAGGGCATATTTTAGTCTGTGCAGTTTTGTTATTAATTAATTAGTGAAACAAACAAGAAAATCTATGATCTGCATAATGCTATTACATATTTTTTGTCTGTAGTTTACTTCCACTTGCAAGAACGCATATGCGGATACGAATTATTTGATTTCTTCTATGCAGTTCGCTCCAAACTGACAAAATAATAATACTGTTTTCTTTGTTTACATAACATCCACTTACAGGTTTCACAGAGTGCATAACAGACAATCAATATTTTATTGCTAGTGACTGGCTGTAGTTATTAGGTCTGTTATTGATTATTCCATGGTAATGGCGAACAGAGAATTATGTTGCCCATATGTTAAGAAATCGGCTATATAATATTATTCGTGTTATGCAGAATTATATATTTCTATATTTTTTGGAAATTGGAAAAATAAAATGTGGTTTTTGTTAAGAAAATCGAACACTGTAGTTTTTAGGACTACTGTGCTTTTGGTAACCATATGATAACTATTTTATCTTAAACACGTAAATGCGTCCGATAGCTCAATTGATAACGTGCTGAAACTCTCATCCGGAGGGTCATGGTTCGAAACCTGAGAAAGACATATGTCTGCGGGAGGCGATTTTAGGCCAAGATTTATAATCTATTGGGGGCTCCAGCCCTCCCGTCTTCAGAGTACACCAATCCACTACGTCAACACGTGGTGGATTCACTTTTGTGAATCACCCATTGGTTGATCGTTATGGGTTGGTGTGCTGGCGTGAAGACGGCATTTTCATCATATCATCATCATCATCATCATATCATCTCATCAAAAATATACAGCGGGGGTGATATGAGGTCGTGACCTTGTGACTTCACTAAAGGGGTACCCCACACAAGGGCCATTCCAAAAGACACAATCGCAAAACTAAAAATAAACCTAATGAGATTCCAGGTCACAAAGACCAATCAGCCTTTGAGTTTCTAGAGTTTCGGTTACGGATATCTAGGAATTCTTGTAAGGCAATAAACAGAATCTGATTGGTCACTAAAATAAGACCTACACGTACGGACAGCCCTCTGAGCCTCTAAAGTTTCGGTTACGGATATTTAGGGGTTCTCTTGGGGGTAAATGTCTAAACAAAGATTAGGAACCTCATTAGATTTATCTGATATAACTATGGAATGGTAGACCGAATGTCACCCCGCGCTGTATATTTTTGCTTAGAAATATCGTTATCAAATAATATATCAACCATATTATCGATAAATGTCATCACATCATCTGCCCAGCCGGCAATTCTCACATCATTTTCAGTCGCGAATAACCATACTGACCCATATTTCGGCGATATATGATAGCCTACATTTTTAATGCAATCGCTTATTATATTAGATTTTATACCAGTATATGCTGACGCTGCTTTGATCGAATTAAATCTTTTACAAAATCTATTTGTTAGATCAAATCCAACGTGTCTTATTGATGGTTTATAATAAGACATTATATATATTTCATTTGTTTAATATAACATTTTGACTAATAAGTACATAGTAGTAACGAGGAATGATGTATCCTATCTCAGAGACACCTCGGCCCCAAAGCGTTGTATGTTAACATTTTTGTCAGAAAATGTGTTAACATTTTGAGCTAAAAAGGACTGCTGACAAAAATGTTAACATACAACTTTTTGGGGGGCCGGAGGGTCTCTGAGAGAGGATCATCAATTCCTCATTACTACTGTAACCTTGTGTGATCATTTTGTGCATATTTCACGTGTTAATCATAACAGGATAATGAAATTACTTTGTATCATATATAATTTAGCCAGGACATCGTCAATTTATTCCATAATTCCAATGTTTTGCTGTGTACTCACTGCAAATACATACTAATCCGCCATTTGCACCCTTCTGGTCAGTGAGCACTATGCAATCTGAATTGGCTATTGGTCACATGACCTTTTTCTATAAATAACACCACGTACGTGTACTGGCGAGCTTCATTGTTCTCTAGTCGTGCATTCGGAGCTGATGGATGTAAAGCATCGGTTGACACTGTACTCATTTTCTATTCTATGATGTCTCAAACTATGTTAAATAAACATAGTCAATTTGCAATGGCTAATTCCTAACGTCATTTTATATGCTTGCTTCACATCACGGGGAATTCTAAAAATGTATCATGAGGTGACGCCTGCTACCGTATTGGTTGATATGATCACCGCGATTAACCTAAGTGAAGGCGAGATATCATTACGATTTTGATAATTCTGGGAAACAAACAAATTGTTCCCTCAGGAACTGATATATTACTTCAGTAAAGCTGCTACTAAACCGCCTCTATTCACCTTCGTTAGAAGGCGTACTCGCGTTGCACCTTCACCTTACGATACTCGCCACCTTCAGCACCTGAAGGTTAATATTTCACCTTCACCTAAGTCACTGCCCCGACTTAAGCAACTCTTGTCTTGTACTTCCATATCGTGAATTTTAAATGATACAAATCATTGCAAATATATTCTTGTACTTCCATAATGTGTATTTTAAATGATATAAATCATTGCAAATATATTCTTAAATCCACCCTGAAAGAGATGAAAAAGGTGCAGCAATCTTTGAAGCTCCGTCGCACCTTCACCCGCTGGAGTCGATCACCTTTGTCTCCCGTGATCATCTGGTTTACATACGTCTGGTGTTAAATCTTAAATGTTTAAGTATATGTAATTGTACTGACATTCATTAGTTGCATGTTCACCTGTTCTTGTACTTAGGTAATTTACAAATAAATACTTTCCTTGTTTATTATATACGGTCTTGTATTATTCTTTGTAATCAAAAGCTAGACTGGAGGACCACAAAATCTTGTTGCCCGGATACGGCGTTACACTACGTTGAGGTCTTCTAAACTAATTCCATTAAGTATTGTTTTAGAAACTGGTTAGATGTTAAGGTCTGAAAACATTAAGTATCGCAAATACATTCTAAGGACTGAAGCATCATTTAAACAACACTATACATTACAGGAACGCCAAAACAGATTTAAGGCTATCACAGAAGAAGCAGGAGGTAAAGAAATATATCAGATTATAGGTGCCTGTGTAACAGAAAGACACGTATCATATCTTTATATTAAACAATCTGCTTGCATGACAATAAATGGCTTTATTTCCACACAAAAATACAAACTCATGAAAGCGTCTCGTTCTTCTAGGTTTTATCTCTTTCGTACAAACTTGTTTTTCGCCTCTACAAAGCTTTTCGCAGTCTAAAGCAGCCCTTTTAAACATTAAATAATCATGCGAAATATAATTCAGATTAAAGTGACACTGACTTTGACATGTTGGCCACTGTAACTGCATATAAAAGTAATAAAACACTAATATATGACATTCACTTCTACAAAATCAAAGCGGAGGTAGTACAGTGTGTGAATACAAACCAGACAGAAATCTATTATTTCAAATCATCATGCATAAATTCTACTTCAGAATCTAACCGATTTTTCAACCGCTATATACCACATTTACCCAGTAGCCATTTTAAAGAAGCTTTTCATTGACCTTGACCTTGGAGGGATGATACATATGACCAATATTACAAGTATTGTTCGTACATTTACAACTCATAAAACTGAACCAAACGTTCTTAACATGATTATATTCAGGCTTATATATATATATATATATATATATATATATATATATATATATATATATATATATATATATATATATATATATATATATATAACAAGCTCTGTAAAAAAAAATTTAACTTTTAATGATGGATTGGCATCTTTGTACAGACCTAAAAGCTCTTTATGCCAGAATGCTTCTGTAAAGTTTGGCTAAATTCTTTTAAAAAGTTAATTTCTCCGATTAAATTTCAATCTTTTCTATTTTTAGCAATGGCGACCATATTTGAAAACGGACTGGCATCATTGGTATAAACCTTAGCAGCTTTTGTGAAGGGGCTGTATAAAGTCTTTTGTTTGTGGTTTTTTTGGTTTTTACCAATTATGTCCATAACTGATTGTGAATTGAAAGGTTTTCAAGCCAGGATCCATTCTGTCAAGTTTTGTCCATTTCTATCTGGCGGTTTTGGAGAAGCCGTTAAAAAAAAAGTTTCTCTATTGTGAGTAATGGCGACTATATTTGATGGCACACTGGCATCGTTTGAACAAATTGAAGGTCTTCATAATGTCTGGTCAAATCATTTAACAGTTTTGAAGAAACAGTTGTTTAAAGGTGTGACTCTATTTAGTGACGGTGGCCATATTTAATGAATTTATCTCAACATTTTCGCTACTTATCTCCCTACCTTTATGCGTATATGAATGTCTTTTCTACCTGATCTTGAACTTACTCTGCAGCCAGTTGAAGTCGCAGCACTCTCAAAACATTTGTGAACTTTCCCCTCTAGAACTGCCAACTCTACTTTAGTAGGTGCCCGGACGTAGAACTCTAGCTCCGTCTCTTCTGGGATAATGTTTGGCTTTGTGCCTCCTTTTTTTATTATACCTTAATAATATAATACAGACAAGCAGTGACAATGATCAAATAGAAACAACCGCAGGCAATAAATAGGTTTGTTGAACAATAATACATATATGTGCACTAGCCGTTGATGACTACATTTTTTCCAAATTAAAACTGCGCTGAGTACGATATGGTTTGAACTTTGTAAAGTTTGGAATTGCAGTGTAATAATTTAGTCCAAGATAGAACCAACCGTACCGCAAGTAACACCACTTGCACATTGGCTCTGTTGTTTTGGGGGGAGGTGTTCAAATAGTAGAAACACACGGTTTGAAAACAAGGCATTGGCATGTGCTAAGGTATTCACGCAGTATTTACCAAGTGAACACCTGTCTACACACTTGAACACCTGCTCATGTGAGAAAGTGATAGTAGAAGAAAAAAGAGTGAGTAAATTTACTGCACTGTTTTACAATTATTGTAGTTACGTGTAGTAAAACATCTACCGTTGCGATTTTCATTAGATTGCCAAACTTGACTAACGGTAAGAAATTGTTTGAAAGCTTATCAATAGCATCAAACCACAGCAAGTAAGTTAAACAATGCTAGGCATTAAACATACGTCCGAGCAAGTTAAACAATGATGCCCATTACACGTACGTCAGTGAACACCAATACTCTGCCATTAACAGATGCATATTTTTCAAACTCATTATGAAATGAATTTGAAAATCTGATGATTTATCTGTACATATTTAAAAAGAATAATATCATAATTGTATCATAACCTCAGACTCGAGGAACTGAACTTTTCACTACACTATACCTAAAAATATTGCTACACGAAAGGGGTTTCATACCAAGCGAATCAAACAAATGCGTGAGCTTGGCTTGATAGACCATGTTACCCCTATTTCCAAGGACCTCAAAAAACCCCAGGTGTTTTCAACTGAAATGTTCTTAAACGCGCAGATACTACAGTAAGGTTTCTAATCACCTAATGACCACACATCACGAAACTCTAATTTCACACTTAAATGGTCTTTTTTGTTTCACACTTGTAGTTTTCCTAAACCTTTCTCATCCAAATATAAGTATTTCACGCCATGCAATGCAACAAACACGACCCAAATACCCAATACAAAGAATTATTCTTATCTCAAATTACTAAACACATATACGTAATCCATATGTTATGAAATTATGGAAGGTTCACTATACGAAACTAGTCCATGCTATCATAAAGTCTCGTGAATACTGAACATTACGACATCTGCTCCTAAAAATTTGCTAATTACTCAGGTTGAGAAATATGTTCTCAACATCGATTCCCCATAGTCAACAAATAATCACTAACATCTAGCAAAGCTATAAATGAAGACGTCAATACAAATTGCACATACCATAGATTTATTACACTATTGATATTATCTTACTTTTGAATAAGGATATTAACCATTTTTAATGTAACGACATGGAGTTATAACAAATCAAACAAAATTACTACGAACCATTCAACATGTATTACATAACAATAACCTGACTAAACTTTTTAACATTCCTATTCTTTGATTTTAAGCCTGTGACCCTTTTCTGCATCAAGGAAGATAATGAGACTGAAGGTTTAATACATTTATTTATGTATTGCACATAAATTTATACAATAGTTTTTAACGTGTTAATTACTATTTTTTTTTTTTTTTTAATTTTTATTTTTTTTTTTTTTTGTCTAGTTCAGTTCAGTTATTTGAAGAATTGATATAACATATGTGAATTTCATGCCTTGATAGAATTAAATAAAAATTTCTAAAGATGCACGGCAGTATGCGAATAATGGAATTTGCTGACACAGACTTTAAAATATCTCTACATTTTCTGGAGTTGCTTATCTTGAATAGCCGTGTTTCTTGCGTATTTCTCTATAAGTGAAGGTACCTTATTTTAAGTAAGAACTGATCGTTCTGTAATGTGGAATTTTCCTGCGGCAAAATACAGCATAATACAACAATCTGGTTAAACGTCAATTGTTTCCTAAGACGCTTATTATGTTCTATGTGTATTTTAACGTTACATGAGTATAAATCCTAAGACGCTAACTATCTTTAGTGTATATTTTAACGTTACATGAGTTTAAATCCTTTTAAATGCAATTACTTATGATCTGCTTCCTTTGTAATACTTGCAGAAAATATATTTATGTATTTTTAGCAGAGAGATGCTGGGCATGTATTTCACGCATGTAAAGAGCAACTTTAGCCTATTGTCTACTAACTGTCGCAAGAATTGTGCATAATAATTCCTCCCAGACAAAGCAATCTGGCTTTAATTCGAATTGCTAAACCGAGGAAAATATTCGTAAAAGTATGGATTTTAAAGAGTAAACAGACACTGTTCAAGTCATAAGTGACAGAGGACAAAACAGCAAGGATTGGCATGTGGAATCCATGATGAAGGCAGCGCCAACGTGGGAGCTTGACATAAGTTCAAACGGGGCAAGCGTGTATGCTACAAAATGAATTGACTTAGCTTCATAATGATTTATCCCATGTATTAAAAAAGAAGAATCAGTTAAGAGGTTTGGACAATAAAATCAAATGAAAACACCTGATTGAAAACCTTAAGGTTTATGTGCCCTTCTTACTTATTACACTATGTATTTTTAGCCATATGACGTCTAATGAGCAAAGCAGAAACTCAGCTTTGTAATTAATTTTAATTAATGTGTTTATATACTACATTATTGTAATTACAAATATTTAAAGATATTTAATCAGCTGCCAGATAAACAAGCAATCTCTTTTTAGTTCCTAAAACTTCATAAGATAATGACAAAATTAGAAAACATTCAAAGCTGGTTTGAAACAGCCCCTATAAATGTGATCACACGCACAGGTGTCCTCACACCAGTATTAATCTGTTCAAAACTCAATGATCACTGACGTTACGAATGAGTAATATCAACTTTGCAACTATATGTTAGGGGTTAATATTTTTTTCGACTTGGTTTTCTTTTCTAAATTCCTGGTTATAGTGAAAGTTTGAAAACTAGTAATAACCTATTTGTAATTAAAATAGTGTAATATTAATACGCAGATTATATGTGACTGACCTTGGCGCTAAGGTCCAAGGGCAATCGCGCATGCCACAGAGTGAATTATACTAATTTTATGATAATGGTTCATGCCAAATATGAATAACACCTATTATAAGGCATAGGAAGCATAAGTAGATGACAAAACATTATCCAAAACAATAACCAAATTTACTGTAACTGCGACCTTGACCCCAGATAAAAGGGGCGAGCGAGCATATCGTGGAATGAATGGTCTACGATTTATAATGATTCGTGCCAAGTATGATGAAATCTTTCAAGGGGTTAAGAAATATAAGCAAATTAAATACTTTAACCAAAAAACCATAGCAAACTGTGGATGACCACGACCACCCCGGGAAAACGAAGAGTATTTCTCGTTCCGACTAACGTAGACTCAACAAAAACGGCGTGGGACCCCGAGTGGCCGAGAGGTCTAAAGCGCTCACCGTTACGGATCACTGCCATCTCACCTCTGTCTGCGTGGGTTCGAGTCTCAGGCTCGGCCAATGTGGGTATGTGAGAAAGCATGCCAGTAGATTCTCGTGAGTCGGCGGTTCTTTCCGGGGTTTCCCCGGGTTCTTCCTCCACCATTTATACTGGCCGCCATGTATAGCATATCTTGTGCTGAAAAATGGCGTTAAACCCTACAACAACAACAACAACAACAACAATAAAATCAGCGCCTGCGTTAAAAGATTTTCTCACCCATCTATTCCTCCGCACCATCAATAGCCTTCCTCGAAATTTCGCCAGTTGACTAGCCGTCTGACAAATACATGACGGACAGACTGACCGATTGAGAGTGCAACTCTATTACTGAGGACTTCGAATCAACTCCATGAGTGTTGAGGTCGAATTAGTTCATTGGGTAAGGCTCCGTGAAGGATTTTATCTTTTACCAACATGGATGAAGCAGTGCACTTATTTTTTAAACAAAAATGTCTATTTAAAATATATAAACAGGTACATTTTTTTAAAGAAAATATATATGTGGATCTTTTAATTTATTGCTTAGCCAGATTAGTACTCAGATTACCAATCTCGACCTCGGTTTTTGAGATGAATTAACACTGAGCACATGCATTAAAAATCTTGACAGCTGACGTAACATCTGCGTACAAATTGCCCAGGTGTACATCCATCTTTAAACCCCACGGTCTCAGGCGATAACATTGACTTTCGCTTTGCTCACCTGCAGTAGTGTCATAACCCACTTGGACATGCTCCCGCCCCTAAAAAAATGGAACAAGGACGAAGGAAAGGTCTCTGTGTGAAGGGAAATTCATTCGCCGAGGAAGCGGAATTTAACACTAAACTATGCGCAAATCAACCGCGCTTTTACCTAGAAACATGAGATAGATACATGAAAACATAATAATCTGAATCAGTATGCTAAACATGTATTAGAGGGCAACATCTATGCATTTCATATTGTGTGCATAGATCCATGATTATATGAAATAAATATGTAGAATAACACCGTCACATGCAAACAGGTTAAATAGTTTTAAATCGATCCAAGCAGGCATCGAGTCCATGCCAGGGATCTATCCATTTCTGTGTGTATTGTTTCAAGACCTTCCAGTTTATACCTTCCTCGGTGTTTTTTAAAGGTTTAAGATTATGATGGAAAAAACATTTTTAAAAAGAAGCGAATATTCTTTCATCTCTTTCGACATGCAATATGATATGTGTGTCTGTGTGTGTGTGTGTGTGTGTGTGTGTGTGTGAGAGAGAGAGAGAGAGAGAGAGAGAGAGAGAGAGAGAGAGAGAGAGAGAGAGAGAGAGAGAAATGAATGGCGCTCACCATGTACCCTCCATGTGGGTTTCATTTGCTGACGAAGACACGACACACTCTGGTAGCACAACACAGCGGCGTCTAGGGCGTTTACACCCTCCCATGGGAATGCTGACGCATGCGCTGCTTTGCCTAGAAACTTCACAGTCACTCTATAAAAATTTTAATGCGCAGTATGTAAAAATATACAAGTTAAAAACTCCAGTGTAGTCATCTGGGCAGTCAATAAAATGCAAAAGCAGGTTCGTGATCCACAAAGCATAAGTTGGCCGTCATCGCCGAAATACATAAATGAAATGACGTTGCATGAAATGAAATAATTTTTTTTTTTTTTAAAATGGAACGATGGATTAATATTTGAAACGACTAGTATTAAATGAAATTATTTGAAGAAAGAAAACGGATTTAAGAATTCTACTTAAAAGTTAAATGCTATCATAATGCAACGTCAAGCTCTATTTAATAAGAAAGAAAACGAAGTACCTGGAAATGGAATGATTAACATAACCGATCTGTTTGGACAATTGATATTCAAAATCAAATAACAGGATGATGATCAAAGCTGTACAACTTAAAACATGATCTGAAGTTTATATGTTATCAAAATAAATCATTTGAACAAACAAAAGAAAATAATGTAACCAAATCCAATATTGAACAATATCTTTATTGTTGAACTGATATAATGAGAATGATTGTAAAAGGACACAATGCATGGAAAGAAAGCAGTTTAACAGTGTGTGTGTGTGTGTGTGTGTGTGTGTGTGTGTGTGTGTGCGTCTGTGTGCGGTTTGGATCTTTAACGTAGCTTTAACAATTTCTCAGTCATATCGCTACGATGTCTGCAGTGTGGCAGTTTATATTGATGTCTAGCAGTGGGGCATTATGCCACAGACATGTAGCATCACGTAGCACACAGTCACATTATTCTGACACCAGGCCGACCAGCCCTTATACTAACCTCTTAACGCTGAGCGCCAAGTGAGGCTGTGTTAGTACCATTTTTATAAATCTTTGATATGATTCGGCCGGGGTTCCAACCCGCGACCTCCCGTATCCGAGGTGGACGCTCTAACCACTTAGGCCACCGGAGCGGTCAACAAAGTCTGACTAGGAACAGAATTAAAATTTAAGTTCAAACTGGAAATGATTTAGCAAAAATATAAACATGCACAGGGTGGCGCTTCAATCCATGGCACATGTCTGACGCACAAATAAATTAACCTACAAAAACAGTCATCTTTCGGTTGAGGATTTTTTGCAGACCGATCTCGGACAGCCAAGATCCGATATGTGTAATTTTCCATACCACGAGACATCAATAGGCAAAGTGATTCTTTCCTTACATATAGACTACAACAAAATTTCCAATCAGCACAAAGAGACTTGATCTACATTATCTTTCTCCTGCACTGCTCCAGCTTCCAAGGCCTTAATATACCTAGATACATCGGCAGAGGAGATTAAATCTAAATATTACTAATCAGTAGTAATTACCGAGTTTATTGACTTGATATACTTTATATACAAGACCAACAAATTGTTCTTTGTCACGTAGTTATAGATCTATCATTACTGGCCGCATGTGCATTCACATGCATTGGTCATATTTTGATTTCTTATCATACTTCTGTTTGAACGCGTAACCATCAAGGCTTTTTTGCTGACAGTACGTGGCCTTTGTGTCATGACAGGCTTGGATAACCCCATTTCTGAGGTTCTGTCTTTTTCTGTCTGTCTCTGTCTGTCTGTCTCTCTCCCTCACACACACACACACACACACACACACACACATTTTATAACTTAAATGAAAGGATCAGATCTAAGGCTTTATGGCTCTTTTTTGACCATTGAAACAGATCTCAGCTTTGATTCTGATCTACAACAAATGCGTCTGCGTAATACAAGTACTCAATAACTATTTGTAGAGGTGCACTCGGGATATCCCCCAGGATAATGACAATGACTTTGTGGATACTAGTATGTATTTTTCAAAATTTGAACGATAATTAATGCTTCAGCAAAGACGGTTTCTGGCCAAGGAATTAAAAATTCTTCATTTAGACCTATATTTTCATCACAAATTTGAAAAATGTCGCAAAAAAAAAACTTGAAAGTAAAGTATCTAATCACTTAGCATCGAAATTAAGGATTAACTTTGCAAAACACAGCTCATCCAGGAAATGCAATAGGGAAATATTCCACCGCACTAAGAAACACGATTAAAGACTCTTACAAAATTGGTATATATTAAAACACACACTTATGAGGTGGAGTAGATGAGTGTAATGACAGGGTGGAGCTTTGGAGAATGATTTGAATATGGTATGAATGAAGTGACTGTCTTGTTGTTCTTTGCAACAGTATGGAGTCACAGACACGTGACCATAAGAGTGTAAGTTTATCAGTGTAACATATGTCTGCTGCCGTGGTGCGCCCCTGGACAATGCTCATTACTTTACTTACCTCGTCACGCTACAACCTTCACGTGTCGCTGCGACGAAAGCCAAGGAAAAACTAAAACTCAGGTAAATATATAAGATTAAAGGATAAAAGAAACAGCTGATCAAATTTGATGTTTTTATGAGATTATTCTGTCAAAGTGTTACGTACATGTAATTTAATTACTTGTGTGTTAGCTTTAAATTCTTTTTTATTTTATTTTTGTTTCATTACATTTTATTATAATGATAATTTTCACGGGATTTGACTATTTTCGGAAAAAATTCACTTCTCTG
This sequence comes from Megalonaias nervosa, assembly GCA_016617855.1. Taxonomy (NCBI): domain Eukaryota; kingdom Metazoa; phylum Mollusca; class Bivalvia; order Unionida; family Unionidae; genus Megalonaias; species Megalonaias nervosa. The sequence goes on along the minus strand of JAECUM010095739.1, from coordinate 9,892 downwards.
TTTTGACCTGATTTGAACGTAAAAGGTATTACATTATCACTATTTTTAGTTTACCTTGGTTGAAACGTTTGTAAACATTGAATGAAAATGATTGGCTATTACCAAAATCAAATTCGGCCCACGTGTTAGCTGAGTTGTAAACAGCCTTTCTTTTTTTAATTTATTTCCAGTGTGGGAATCTGATTCTTAGATAGGGCTATTCTTGCCTACGTGATAATTGGCATTTTTTTTTTTTTTTTTTTTTTTTTTTTTTTTTTTTGCGCTGTTCAAATTAGTGATCACGTCGTCCCGTCACGTGAGCCACCATGTGATCTGAAATCGTGGGTTAAAACAGACGCTCTCTAGTAGATTTATCAGTCGTAAAATTGTACCTTTGGGCTCAAGGTATTTGTCTTGTTGTTGCCATTTAGCTGATTTTCGTATTTAAAATAATTTATTCATCCTGGAAAATACTTTTCTTTAAAAAAATTCTGGGACAAAGACAGACGCTCTCTAGTAGATTTATCAGTCGTAAAATTGTACCTTTGGGCTCAAGGTATTTGTCTTGTTGTTGCCATTTTAGCTGATTTTCGTATTTAAAATAATTTATTCATCCTGGAAAATACTTTTCTTTAAAAAAATTCTGGGACAAAGACAGTCAGTGGAAATTTATTCTGGAATTCTAAACAGAACATTATAAATTGTGTTTCAACGAGGAACTGTTGCCATCAGTACAACTACCTCATCTGACGTCATCGCCTTCCATATTGGAACTTCATAGAGATTCGAACCTGGATTCAATTAGAACTGTTTAGTGACAGGACTTATATTTTTCAATTCTAGGATTAATTTTTGAATTATTTTCACAAACCGTAAGTCCTATTTCATATTTTTATCTTGTTTTCTAGGGAAATAAATTATTTTGTTAAATTTACAAAGCTTGTTGACTTCAATCTTTTCTTTTGTTACTTTTGTACGAGCCTACACGTAACAAAAGCAAGATTCCGATTATGCTCAGTATCACTTCATATGTGATATATTCTTTATTTTAACTTACTATAGTGTTTGAAAGCCTCGATGAACACGCTAAAAGCTAGTAAATATATAGTGCCTATAACAAAAAATGTGTATATAAGCTTAAAGCAGAGGCAGTTACTTGATTCGTATCACAATAAACAATTCTCGAAAGCCACACCCTGCCACTACACCACTGTACTGTATTGTACTGTACTGTGCTGTACTGAACTGCGGTAGTTCCTCTGGTAGCGCGGAGGACTGATAATCCAAGGGCCTTGGGTACGATACCCACCAAGGCCAGCCTGGGTCGGCTGACTCGGTGTCTCCTTGGGAAAGATCACTTAGTTCCCATTTTCTATAATCCAATAATGAGCTGGGGTTCTTTTTGCTTAAATCTGTGAACTCCCCCCACGCACCCACCCCTCAAAGATAGACATCTTAGATTCAATATCCATCGAAATTAAATCTCTTCGATATACATGTGTTTCTGATTACAGGTAAACGCTAATATAATTATCTTTTAAGTACGCACGTGCTGGTTTCTTTATCTTTATTCGATTGTGCACAGAGCAAGTACACATGCACCAACTCAAGTCTCGATAAAGTGCGGTTAAATTTGTCATATCTTCTTAACACTAGACTTTCCTACAATTCTCCTCACAACTGTGTAATCAACACAAAGTTATGTTGGGTTGTTTAGCGAGCTTATAAATGCTTTATGATGCCATTTACCCACATTGCGCCATCGGCCATATTGTTTTCGGACAAACATACGATATAGCATTCAGTAAACGATATTGTTCTTTTCATCTTTACCTAAGTTAAGTGATAACTTTTGTGTTGTCCAACAGAGACTCTTAAATAATTGTTGTGAAATAATGTTATGGAAATTGGACTGACGGTTCCTGCCTCTATGCATTGTTTAACTCTGCAAAGATGATAATAATAATAATAATAATAATAATAATAATAATAATAATAATAATAAAAACAGTTATTATTTTATTATTGTTGTTGTTATCGTTGTTATTGTTTTCATAATTTGATCTTTGTACGATTCAGTTATAAGTCTTTGGAAGTGACAAGAATAACGTACATTTAATAATAAAAATTGTTTAATTATGCTCATTTTGACTAAAGTAAAACAAACAAAACCTTTTAGATTCTATTTCAAACGTCCAACACACCTCGGGGAAAAAAATCCCGTGATTTTAACAGACCCCCAAGAAATGTTTTTCCCGTGTTAGAACACAAGCTACTTACTCTTTTATTTGCCAATATGTTACAGAAAAGATACATAGACGTAAGGGCCTGGAGAAGAAAAAAAACTACGAATTCATATATTCATTATTACCACGCGCTTTTATAACAATGATTAAACGATATGTCGATTCAAATTCGAGTATTGTAGTTGGGGGAGGAGTCGAGCGCGGTGCATACGTCATTTCGTACCCGGGATGTTTCGTACCCAGCATTTCTACACGTGCTATTGTACTTTCCGTAAGCATTAGTTGAATTTAGAAGAGACGAATTACTAATGTTTATAATAATGTATTATTATCATTCAAAATGAAAAAGAAGTCAAATTTTAAAATTGTTGAAAGAACAATAAAACAATAAAATCAGAAAAACATACGAGGAGTCTAAAATGGATCTCAAAATAACAGCTTGTGTACATAAGCATTATAGTGCATTCAACCAGAAGAATGTTTATAAATATTGTTAGAGATGTAAGCATAGAACAGAAAATCCGTACGTATAGATTGTTAGGCAGCAGTAAAAATATTTACAAAGCGATCAGTCAGATTAATTACTGTTTCATTTTATTGATTGAAAGTTAATCTGCTTTACCCATTTTCTCAAAGTAATGTATTTTATAAGTTAAATAAGGGTACTGACCCGCCATAGTATTACCTGCAGCTACATACTGTACTATTTTTAGAAAATGGTAGTGATTTCGTGACGTCGCACGAGGGTCACTGGTAAACAAGGAATGTGGTTTTTCTATCGATTTCTGTGTATACAAATGCAATAAAAACAATAAAAACATACATTCTCTTGACGACGTCTTAGCAACACTACAATGATTTATAGGAGTTAAATATGTACAGATACTCTCGTGAAAGTCAAAAACATTTATATCCGGTATAAATCTGTCATGTGTGATACACGTCGTTATCTCTCATACTCACCGACACTTTATGGAATCTCTTTTACTTGTGAAGTTTTTAGGTATCATCTTATGGTCGAATTCTGCCCTTAAAAGCCATAGCAATCCATAGCGAAAGTACTTTACAGATATTGCCTATGCTCTACAGCTGCCAAGGAACCAACATCACAACCACCACAACTACTGCTACCACTACTATACTACAACAAAGACGATGACGATAATGTCCACTTCCCTACAACCGAAAATATTACAACTTCTGCCACCGCTGCTACGATGACGACCATACTCTATTTATGAACTACTACTACTACAACTACTACTACTACTACAGTTGTAAATGCCTTACGTCTTAATGGCAAGGAATCCAATGGCTGGTCCGTTGAAAGGCGCGGGATGAGCCATCATAGCGACATCAATGTCATTAAACACGCCTGCATTAATCAGATCGATCTTACCACCGCCTCCCTCCTCTGCGGGGGTACCAAGCACCGTTAACTGATATAAAAGCAAAAACACACAGATAATAATAATAATAATAATAATAATAATAATAATAATATAACCATTGTCATCATCCTCTTCATCATCGCAGACGCAGATGTAGCAATGCCTGTAATCTAGCTCCTACGTAATGGCGTATTAGCATACAGGTTTACCATAATACTTTTGTGGACAAATTTCCGTCAATCAGAAGGAATGGACGGTGAAAGGTGGAGAGCTAGAAATATGTAAAAAGTCTCGAATCAAATGAACATGGCTGATACCCGGTCTCTACTCTCCTACAAAGTAACCGCTCCGGTGGCTTAGTGGTTAGAGCGTCCGCTTCGGATGCGGGAGGTCCCAGGTTGGAACCCCGGCCGAGTCATACCAAAGACTTATAAAAATGGAACTAACTCGCTAGGAGCTCAGCATTAAGAGGTTAGTGTTAGGACTGTTCAGCCTGGTGTCAGGATAATGTGACTAGGTGGGATATCATGCTACATGTCTGCAGCATGATGCCCCAGTGTTAGACTTCACTATAAACTGCCACACTGAGGACAGCTACGTTAAAAATCCAAATCACACACACACACACACACACACAAAGTAATACCGTATGCCGAATTTTGGTGTTAGTCAGCATATACATGACGTCACAAAAAGTCAACTATTTTACACTTTGCCTATTTTGTTATAATAATAATAATAATAATAATAATAATAATAATAATAAAAATAAAAATAAACTTCAATTGTGCGCTTTGAAAAATGTTCGAAAACCAGAAGTTTCTTTTATGGTCAGATCTGAAGAGAGTTAATCGTGGCATAAAAAAAGAGCCAAAGACGACAAATAAACCAATCAGACAGATCTCGATTTGTATTCTTCCACGACCCAATAGTGTAAATATAATTTGAAGCAAATTCCGTTGCTTGGATCAAACACATAGTTTAACTGAAACTAACATTTGGACAGTACTTGAAATTTGAAAATAACAAATTAAAAATCGATATTCCAACCAATGCGGTATAATTTATTGTGCAAAAGTTACGAACCTGTATGTTTCTCGGTCAACCTATCTTTCACGAAATCAAGACATCCATTGCAGCAGTGAACTTCTTTTCAACACAACTTGTACTTGCAACTATCAGCCAGCATACGCAAAAAACAGCAAAAAATTTGTTCAGAGAACAATTTGTTTCCCTACTTGTTCCAAAAGAAATGATCGCGATCAACAAAAAAGCTCTCCTATTTGGTTCGTAATCGCAAGAAAAAAGAAAAAGAAATGGGGAGGGGCAGCCATACAGGCCAGGTTAAGCATGGTCCGTGGTTGGGAAAATACCCAATTCTACATTTTTCAGCAAATCACCCGAGGTTCATGACCCTTCGCTCAGAATGGATACGAACATCTGCATGAGACTACATACAAAACGAACATCAAGACGGAGGAAGGAAGAGATGGTCTAACTAGTTTCTTTATATGTCCTCTTAAAATAATGCAGGTATGACAATTTATACAACACATTTTTATCTCAAATGCAAAGTGCAGGCGAGACACAAAGATCACATCTCCGACTGCATTGTCTCCACTGTCGTTGGCGAATGTATTAACTTTAAATGCTTGCATTTAGTTAAGTTTTGTTTTTAAAATCATGACTGTTTCCTATCAACAGTACTACTCGTCTTAGATGATACTACCTGTCACCAACAAAAGTGAGTCACACTGACCCACTCTTCACGCTTCAATAATTACAATGCTTTGCATTTATCTAACATTTTTCCAATGTTGTTATGTACAGTCATGAAACTTGACCATGAGCTCCCGCAGTTAGGGGCAAGGGGGCGAGGGCCACTGGTCTACATCAGTAAAACTTAGTAGCTGACCACTACATGTTTGACCCCACACACACACACATCTGAAAATAATTATGTGGGCGCCCCTGAACTTGACTATATCTTTCATCATGGAGGCAAAAGGTTGGGCACATGATCTACTTTGCTTGCTCTAGTGGCTCTGCAAGATATTTTTTTATTATGCCACAACAAAGCAAGCGAGACATCATATTTTAATTTAGGGATAAGAGATGTAAAAAGTAAATTTAAAATAAATGACTACTCAGTTAAAGTTCCTAGGAATTATAATCAGAAATATTAGGGTGTGTGTGTGTGTGTGTGTGTGTGTGTGTGATTTGGAGTTTTAACCTAGCTTTAACAATTGTTCAGTCATATCGCTACGATGTCCGCAGTGTGGCAGTTTATAGTGATATCTATCACTGGGGCATCATATAGCATGATGTCCCTCCCAGTCACATTAAACTGACACCAGACCGATCAGTCCTAACAATAACCTCTTAATGCTGAGCGTCTAGCGAGGCAGCTGTTGGTACCATTTTTAGAAGTCTTTGGTATGACTCGGCCGGGGTTCCAACCCGCGATCTCCCGCATCCGAGGCGGATGCTCTAACCACTAAGCCACCGGAGCGGTCAGAAGTATTAGGCAGTAAATATAGCTTGATAAATGTGACTTAACAGGAAAGTTGCATCTGTAAAATAACAATACAATTACGAATGTCAACAAAATGATAAAAAGCTCTTGAAAGAAGCCAAGATAATCACCAAAGTACTTCGGAGTCTTGTTGGACAGAATTGCTGGTTTGTTAGGTTGTTGTTTGTTTTTCTTTCTTTCCTTTTGTTGTTGCTGGGATGGGGGGGGGGAGGAGGTGGTCTTTTTGACCTGCACATTCAACACTTTAGTTTTGAAAATATGATAATAATGAAATGGGAGCAATGTGCCTTTGTCAAGGACACACAGTGGTGGCCGATCCTAGCTGACCCAGATGGCTAACTCGTGATCCTTTGATTACAAGTTGGACGCGCTACGGAGTTACCGCGGTTCCATTTCTGACACAAATCTCAAATTCACCCTACCTGTGTTCATTGCAGTGGAATATTTTCATTTGTGTACATTTTTTCATTACGTCTTTATTAGACGTAATATTGTACTCACTCCTCATTTACTATTTTGCAAAGACTTTTCATTTACTGGGGTGTTTTCTCTGTTCTAAATTGCTATCGGAATATTCAATAGCATTACTAATAGGTGTACAGAATTCAGAACAGGGTATCCATGTGATTAGATAACTGAATTTCTGATCTGTTAAGGTCTTTCAAGGATAATTACACACTTTAGGACATGATTCTACAATCGTGTAGCTTAACCTAATAATTATCTACATCTAGGCTGCCAGCTCGAATTAAAGTATGTAACGAAAGCTATAAAAGTAGAAGCGGTTAGAACATGCAGTCAACTCGAAAACATCAATTAAATGGAGAAAACATAACTTTATGAGTCTTCAAGAACGGTGTAAAAGTTCACAACAATTAATCAACAAAGCTCTTACCACTTAACGTATCATTAAACATTCTCCACTCATCATGCATCTTTCATGAATGAATCTTCTAGCTGGGTTGACGCGTGCAATTGTCTGATGCAAGTTTTACTTTAGCATTGGAACTACACGTGCCGTTTTAACATAAAAAATCGGATTATCAAACTCGCTTGTAATGTGTTTTTTCAAGTAATGTATGCACTTGATAAATAACTTTTGCAAGAATAACGATTATACACGGCTTGCTTTATTTTAATCTTTTTGCACACTTAAGAAGAAAAATATCAAAGCCCAGGATTCGTCTTCCGGATAAAGGTATTAATGGACCGCTCCGGTAGCCAATGGTTAGAGCGTCCGCCTCGGATGCGGGAGGTCGTGGGTTCGATCCCCGGCCGAGTCATACCAAAGACATAAAAATGGTACTAACAACTGCCCCGCTTGGCCCTCAGCATTAAGAGGTTAGTATTATGACTGGTCAGCCTGGTGTCAGGATAATGTGACTGGGCGGGACATCAAGCTACATGTTTGCGGCATGATGCCCCAGTGTTAGACATCACTATAAGCTGCCACACTGCGCACAGCGTAGCGATATGACTGAAAAATTGTTAAAGCTACGTTAAAAATCCAAATCACACACACAATGGTATTAATGCGTTCTAGCACACGTTTTAATTCTGCAAACAGTGCAATAATAATAATAATAATAATAATAATATGATTTTAAAAAGTCGAAGGAGGGGAAAAATACAAAGAGAAGCAGGATGCTATAATTTTGAACAGAAGAAAGAGGAAAACAGAATTTTTAACAGCGACAATAAAATGAGCTATCAACTGAAAATTTTGACATAAAAACGACGGCTTCACAAGGTAAATAATGCACTTCAAGAGTATGTTTCAATGCTAACCTTGCCAACTGGTTTCCCTACATATTCAAATGCTGCCTTGACCCCTAGTGCTGCGGCCACGCCCACTTCAGCTATGAGGTTGTGCCCACATGCATGTCCGATCTCAGGCAGGGCGTCGTACTCGCACAATATGGCTATATGGGGTCCATTATTTCCATCTCCAAGCACCGCTCGAAACGCCGTCTGCAGATGAAAGTTTTTCTCTACATTAAACCCAAACTTTTCAAGGAAGGTAGTCAAAGCTACGTGGGCATAATGCTCCTGGAAATTCTCCTCAGGGTGGGACCAGATATCTTGACTGACTTTAAATAGATCATCTTTGGCTCTCTCTATAGCGTCGCACGCGACTTGCTTTGCCCCGTCCATATTGCAGCTAGACCTGTTCACATATATAATTATCAAATAGTAGCTACCCGTATTCAAATAGTAATCTACCAACCACTATAAGTGTACCTGAATTACCGGTATCTACAGAACGAATATGGTTTAAGTAAAATTGCTAGTTTTCACCTTTTAGTGACTTGAGTAAATGGAATGATCACTAACTGACGCACATATGTCCAGGTTGCTGACCGGTCAGGAGTTACCAACAAAAATAAACAATGCAAGTAGTTTCACTACAGCAAGTCAAAGCAGACAACTGATTGTATTAAGATTTAAACAGAGGATATACAGCTTGGTATAAATTTCTTGTGACGCGTGGCCAGAAATGGCAACTGGCATCATTGACTGTCGATGTGTGCAACTAATAGCGCACATACACGAATTGTATTGGCCCATATATTGTAGAAAACACAATACATGAGTATATAGTTTAAGATAATGAATGTTATTGTTATTGATTAGGTTTAGCAACTAAAGACTGACACTTAGTACAAAGTTCAGTTATGTAAATCTATGCTTTGGGCCTGACGTTTCATTCTATTTTCTTTGAAGGGGTGGGGGATATTTGGTTGGATACATAATTATTTTGTTTTACTTGAATATAATTTTATTTTCCAACTAATATGATTGATAAGTTTAGTACCTTACTTACAAAATCAAAATATTTTTTGAAGCAACTGAGGCTGGAATTTTTCTCTGACAAAAAATTCAAGTTACTCCACTTCCCACTCAATAAATGAATGATCAGTCCTTTGGATACGATACAATCTTATGTCACCCAGTGATGAACAATTTCAAAGCACACGAGTGATCTGCATCACCAGTATAGCCTTGATAATGACAAGAGACCAGCAGGATCAGGTTGTAACGGCTTGTTGCTTGATCACGATGGAATGCAACAAAATGGTCTACATGCAAATCACTGTCGAGCAGCAAATGTATTCCAGGTTCCAGTGCGCAATGATCTGCCCGGTTCTGGTGTCATATATAACAGATCCATTCTGGCTTTTAAATGAATAAGAATTTTTAAAAAAGAGGCCATGAAACATGAGAAGACATACAAATGTGTCACTTTACGTCATATTGCTACAACTTAAACGATGTAATTCTGTCAAGATTGTTCTTTTTTAAATTAATTTTTTTCTAAAAAATATGAAAGTGTGCAATTTTTACATTTTAAGGGTGCTCAGAAAGATGGATATTTACGTAATGTTTTATCTCTCTCTACACCCAACCCACCCACTTACCCAACCCCAATGTACGAACCATAGTTTTCCTATATACTCTACGTGTTTTTCAGTACTAAACTTTTCAATGTGTCCAGATCCACACAAATCATGTCAATCAAAAAGTATCTTCCAAGACAAACGTTCGGTTTCTGTCATATGTTACCAGACATTTTTGGAGAGGCTGAACTGTAAACAAATCAACTTGTCACAGACTATACTTAAAGAACAACTTCAGGACCGAATTACACACTGTGCACTGTTGGCAGAAATCACACAGAGAATCAAACCATAATCCTCACACTGTCAAAAATAAACAATTTCCTTTACATCGATGCCAGG